>JAODAL010041505.1:0-35810 GCA_025379985.1 Phyllomedusa bahiana | reverse complement strand
TGGTCCTATAATCCAAGACAATTCAAAGAACGCAGTGGTCATCTCCAATATTTTCAAAAAATTTTCGCAGCAATGCTGTAAAGCCCCCAGAATTAGTACGAAGCCAAATCTAAAGCTTTGTACATTTCAGCGCGCCCCGCCTCCTGCACGCCTCCCAAAATCGCCATACAAAGTGCCTTTGACTTTTAAGCGCCAAATAATGGCTTTGGGACATTTCAACAATTGCGAATGGGGCGCGCGGACAGGGGGCGAAAAGACGCCAGATATCGGGCCAGGGCTGTAAATTGGAGTCATGGAGCGTGCCTTTTTGCAGGATCGGAGTCTCATAAAAGGGACCGACCCGACCCCAAAATATAAAATAAGTTGGTCCAGTTAGTTTCATAAAAGAGCAAAAAAGTAAGGGGGTTTCCGGCCATTGCTACCGCCCCCATATTTTCAGCCTCATCCTTTAGAGGTAATTGAGAATGGAGCGGGCAAACGCTGCCCCAGGGAAAAAATTCGCCCCTCGGGCAAACAGTTTCCCAGAAAAATTTTTCACCGGCTTTTCAAAGAAGTAAAGATTAAACCATTCAAAAAAATGACGGGGGCTGAGCAATTCCTTTATACCCTGACATTTTTAAAGATGTTGCCCCTGGGGGTCACCCCGCTTGCCCCCAACCCAAATTATGTAAAGGCCGCCTGCCGGGGAAATAATCAGATGTGAGGTCATTAGCAGGACTGATGGGGGGATACTATTTTCAAAAAAATTCGAACTCCACAAATGTTCCTGCAGTTTTTTGCTTTTTAAATTTTTTTGTGTTCAAAGTCATACCCAATAAATTATTTTACACACAATAAAAGGGAACATTTTTTTGAACGTGACTTTCAGGCTCCCTTATCGTTCATCCACTACATTTTGACATAGGCACTGTAATTTTATATACATTATCTTACTTATCTTTACATAAATTTGACTTGCAATATTTTAGCATCTGCTTTTGTTCGCAGATTCTTTTTTGAACTCCTTGTTACTGTTTTCCCTAAAAAAACAAAATTAATTTTTATTATTTTGTTAGATTTTTTAAAAACCACCTTTTTTTTTTTTAATACTGCCTAATCCCCCTGGGCTCTGGATTTTCCGATTTAAGCATGTCTTAACCAAAACTAATCCCCGGGCTCTTTTTACACATTCCCAATTTTGGGCAGACTGGACTTGGATACAAATACAGCTTTTTCTTCAACTCTACCCACAAGTGTTCAAAAGATCAAAACATTGTTACCCTTTTGCTTGTCAGTTGTCTGTTCTACCTAAATAGCTTGATTATTGTATCATAAGGGGATAAACAGCCTGATGTTACCATTTTACTACAGTAAAGTTATCACTTAAACATGCGCCGTGTATGAGGGAGTCAGGAGTCGGAGGTTTGGCTTGCCGACTCCACAGCCCTGTGACTGGCGCAGCCCCGTTCATACATGTCGCCCAAAGTTTTTATTCTCTAACATAACTAGAAATTTTGAAAATGGCAAGGAATTAAAAACATAAGGTATGGGAATGTTACAGGGGTTTTCAATGTGCAATTATTGAGGTTTATTTACGCAACAATGGAAATCCTCCTTGAGAAAGCTCAGCTGGTCACACGCTTGCTCTTTATCGTGGGAGAGTAGCTGAGACATAGCCACTATTGGAATCAGACCAATAGAGGACAGACTGAACAAATAACCACAAAACAGCAAGGATAAATCTAGAGCTGTATGTACAATCCCGTCAGAATTTTACCAGGACCCTTTCTCTGCCAGAGGCATCTGCTAATTCCAGTCCTCTGATAGCTGAGACAATACTGTCATACACTGCCCATAACTGTATTTTCTTGTTCGTTAATTAAAAAAAAAAAAAATCAAGCTTGTGACTGATCTTGTGGTCTACACAAATCTTCAATTTTACCCTTTCAAGAGTGGTGAATACTTTAAAACCTAATCTGTGCTATCAGCGTGCAGAATGAAAGACAGGCACTTCGAGGAGAATTCCCATATCAAACATTTATGGTATTGTGCAGATCCCAGCTTAACTTGAGAACAGGGGGTGCCCTTACAGCCATAAAGAACAGAGAGGTGGACACTCTGGCCTGGTTCTCTCCTGGTTCTGCTTGCTCTAATGTACTCAGAACTCCCATAAAAGAGAACATAAAGCGCGGCCACCTCTCTATTTTCTAAAGCTGCAAACTTCATCATCAAACTTTAATGGCATATTATGTAAAAAGGCCATAAAAGTCTAAATTGGGAATACCCTTTTAACCCCTTAAGGACCGGGCTTTTTTTTTTTTTTTGCTGCATTTGTTTTTTTCCCTCCTCGCCTTACAAGACCCATAGCTTTTTTTACTTTTCCATCTACTGAGACATATGAGAGCTAGTTTTTTTTGTGCAAGACAAAATGTACTTTTTAATGATGCCACTGACCTATCATATTATGCACTGGGAAATCCAAAACAAATTCTAAATGGGGTAGAATGTGAAAAAAAAAAACGTAATTGCATTTTTGCAGTGGTTTTTATTTGTATGGAGTTTAGTGTTCAGTTTAATTGACATATTATTTGTATTCTCGGGTTGGTACAATTCTGGCGATACCAAATGTTTACAGTTTTTGTTATGTTTCAGAATCGAATATTAAAATAGTGTGCTTTCCACTGGTCCCATTTTGGGACAAACGGGACTTTTAGATTACTGTTTATTCTAATTTTTGGGGCACACTAAATAACCCCCCCAAAAAAACACCATCATTTTAGCATCAGAAATTTTTCTTCTTGGACAAATGATTTTATATTTTAAAGATCGGACGTGGCGATACCAATTACATGTAACTTTTTTATTTTATTTTTATTTGTAAAATGGCAAAAGGGGATGTTTTGAACTTTTAGGGTGAGAGGTCAGAAAAGTGGCGTTTCAACCCCAGTTTTAGGTGCATTAAATCAGTGTAAAGTGCGCCAGAAAGTCTGATCCTTTCAAAAATCTGGCGAATCGCATAAAAAAGGCGCATTGTGCAACTCTCGGCACATAGCATATCATTGGTAGCATATGTAACGCACCTATTGAGGCGCATAACATATGTAATGCGCCTCAATAGGCGCATTGCGTGACGGGACGCACAGTGCACCATATTTAGGCGCATTACAAAGTGTTGTGCCCAGCGTACAATGTGCCTAGTTTTGGTGTACAACAGTTCATTTACAACAAGAATATGGCGTCAAAAGTGGTTTTGGCACAAAATAGACCAAAAAATGGCATTGGCGTGTTGGGACATGTCGCCCTTAATATTTATTTATTTTATTTTTTTTAAACTTTGCCACTAGAAGGCGCAAATGCTTGTTCAACGTTCTGCACTATATTTAACATGCAGGATCCACCAAGAGTGCCTATGGCAGGAAGTAATAGGAGCAGTAACATGACAGCTACAGAATACTTCATTAGGCTATGTTCACATGGCTTAACTGCGGGACCTAATTACACCCCGCAATTACGCCGTGTGGACGGGGGCGGGGGAGTGAGCGGGGGGCCGGCACCTAGCCGGCCCATTGACTTGTATTACCAGCGGCGTATACGCCGCTGGTAATGCACATGTCACTTATCTTCCTGCCCGGCGGATTCGCCGAGCAGGGAGAGGAGATGTAATTCATAGTTCTCTATGAGAACTGTGAATTACTGTAATGAATGGGCCGTTTTCAGCCCGTAATTTGCGCACTTCGGCGCGTAATCACGGACCGAAATACGGCTCATTTTAAGCCGTGTGAACATGGCCTTAGGCTTCCCGCTGCCATGGCAACTGCGGGATGCCAATTGGGGAGATAGTGGCAGGCGTCTGATATAATTAACAACCAGCACCAGCCGCATATGGAGTGCTGTCAGCAAGTGAGCCTGCTTCATACTCCCTTAGCAACAATAGGATATACTCATACATCCATTGTTGCTAAGGGGTTGAAGAGGATCAGTCTAGCTTTAGTGTGGCCTGTGGCTTGCACTCACCAGTCCCAGGTTGAGGGAGAACGATGGCGCGCCACTCATTCACCAATGTAGCAAAGAGCTGCTCCTACTACACTGACAGTCAGCCAACACATTAAAGTGCTGTACCGGAATATACAGTGTGATACGAGTTTTGCCAAGCAAGGTGGGGAGAAAAAGAAGCTGTCTCATCCAAACCCACTCCACCGTGTCCTGTACTCGGTAGTGTAGCAGATGAAAATATTATATAGCAGTCATCCTGGGATAAGAACTATGCCCATAAAGGAGTTTTACCATGATCGTTTTTTATACTCAGTTATATTCGGAACTCTCATAAAAATTAATGGGGAGGACACTCATGAGGGCCGTCCTCCTCATTCAGTTGAGTTGAACTGCAGTGCTGAAAAAACTCAGGGGAAACCCCTCCTCCATCATTAAAGGGGTTTTCCCATCACCGTCATTTATGGCATATCAATGGGAAATGTCATGAATATCTCATTGGGTGTGTCCCATCTCTTACATCTCGCAAACTCTTAGTTCAAAAAGGAAAAGAGACCAAACTTGTTTAGTCACTTCCCACTAATTTCAATGCCAGTTCTGAGTACAGCCGACTGCAGCCACTCGGTTATACTTGGAATGCCCACTGAAACCACTGAAGAGTAACCGCACAAGTACAACCATTTCTCCGTTTTGAATCGCAAGTTTCCAGAGCCTATTCGCAAAATGTGAGAAATGGGATCCGCCGACATGAAACATTTATTGCATATGCCATCGAGCTGCAAACATTAAGAAAAAACCCTTTTCTACAAAAGCCCAAGAGCTAAATTATAAAATTCTGACGAGGTGGTACAGAGTTCCGGCCTTGCTGAACACCCTTTATCCGACGGTGTCGAACCTTTGTTGGCACTGTGGGTTAAGCAGGGGAACAATGACCCATATTTGGTGGGACTGCTCTGTCATCCAACCTTTCTGGTTAAAGGTCATTGAGGTCATTCAAGCCGTCACGGGAATACGCCTGCAAGCTAACCCAGCACATTTTCTTCTTTTTACTCTTCCTCTCCCAACCTCAACTCTCAAAAACCACCTTACATCACACCTAAGGCCCTGTTCACATGACGGATTTGGCCGGGGGTTCCGACGCGGTTTCCGTGGCCAAAACCGTGGCCAAATCGCGCCTAGTTTATTAACATGGTCTCCTATTGGAAACCGCGTTAATATTCACACGCCGCGGGTTTGGCCGCGGCTTTGGGGCCGCAGCCTTGCCGCGCGTGAGAACTCTCCTGTCAATTCTTGACAGGGAGTTCTCAGCGAGGTGGCCACGGGCGTCGCCACGGGTGGTGCGCGGCTGGCCCGCGGCGCGGTTTGCCCCCTGCCTATTAATTTGAATGGGGGCAAACCCTCTCCGCAAGATGCGTCCCAAGCCACGCCCCACCAGCGCTGAGACCACGCCCAGCGCCCACGCTGCAAACTCAGGAGACGCAAGTTTGCGGCGAGGGTCGGACGAGTTTTGGCCGCGGGAACCGCAGAGAAAGCCGCGGCCGAACCCGCGGCCAAACCCGTTGTGTGAACGGGGCCTAATACTCGCAGCCAAAACTGATTCCTAGGTTGTGGCTCTCCGACTCCAGCCCTTCTATACCGTAATGGATCAAGGAAACCCACACAATACAGAGGAGGGAGGAATTCAGGGCAGACTCACCTGACCTCTACAAACATGGGGGGACTGGATTGTCTTCTGTGAGTCAGATCAATATCGCACCTTCTCCTAGGGATAGGTACAGGCCCACTTTTCCTATACCATGCAATGACTGAACCGACTGCAGGTTTTATGATAAAGTTGTTTTGTTTATCATTGTAGCTTTTTCATATTGATTCCTCTGACTAGAGTCGGATGCTGTTCTATCTCATAACGGAGCAAAATTGTAATACTGTCCTCTTCGCGCCGAACAATCTCCTGGTGTGAGGAGGTCTTCCAATGCAGGGAGTACCCATGCCTCGCGCCAACTTGGACCTTATGTTTGACGGTCTCTCTTCTATATGGAAGTTTATATACCAGGTGTTGTTGCTCATCTTGCGCTTACAAGAACAATGTATAATGTCTGAGGTTGATTTAACTGTATCACATAATCCACTGTTCTTATGATTATGTACTGATTTGGATACTATCTGCCTCTGTCACCAATAAAGCTTGTTTTTGAATAATAAGAAAAAACCCTTTACTATGATTAGCACTGCAGTGCTGCTCAGTTACTTTGTGACACGGAGAGAACTTGGTGACACTGGCTACTGTGGTCTCTTACCACAAAACTGGTTGCAGTCACGTCTGTACGTACCTGCCTTGGAGTACTCTGAGGCTGCGCTGTCATAGTCCGGTTTCCACTTTAAAAAGCCGGTCTTCAAACTATAAAATAATGCAACAAACATGAACAAGGAAAGAGCTATTCCCCCAGTTAAGGTAAAAATAGAGGAAAAATCACTAGGCATCAGATAATCTAGACAGACTTATCTTAACCCGTTTCCAGAACTGCAATGAAATAGTTGCCATGTTTATTTATTTATTTAGAGTTGAAAATAAATTTTAAATCTATTCATATAACCGAGGGTTAATCACCAGCTAATCAAGGGCTAATTTCCGACAAAAGGGGTGTAAGGCTATGTTCACACGGTGTAACTGCGGGGACTTATTTCGCCTCCAATTACGCCATGTGCTCGGGAGCGGGGGCGGTGGGGCCGGCCCCATAGACAATCATTATTCACGGCGCGTATACGCCGTGAATAATTGAGGAGCCTTAATCCATAGTTTTCTATGAGAACTGCAGATTACCATAATGTCCGGGACGTATCGCGCCCCGTATTTAGCGCAGTACGGCACGAGATAAGTCCCAAAATAAGCCGTGTGAACAAAGCCTTAAAGGTACATAGCTTCATGGAAAGGGGGCGTGGCTTAGCATACAGCACTGTGTCCAAAAAACAGCACAAACAATTTTGTTGCAATTAGTGGCATAAAGTAAGGTGTAAACTTAGACTAGAGAGTCCAAACCTGCACGAGAGTTATCAACACTATGATAAATGTGGCACACTGAAGACTGTCTAGTCTAGGTTTGCAGTGTCTAAGTTGTAGACAGTATTGATAAATTTGCCCCACTGGGCCTGATTTTTCCACACTGTTTAACAGTAACGGTATGTTCACGTGGCGTGTTGGGGCGTGTCCAGCACGTACTTCTAAAGCACAGGGGGGCCGGCCCCATTCACCTTCACTAGCAGCGGCGAGTAAGCACTGAGAAGAAGTGACATGTCACTTCCCCGCGCGTACAATACGATCGGGAGACAGACGTAATTCATAGTTCTCTCTCAGAGCTATGAATTACTGTAATTGCGGCACACAATTATGCCATGTGAACATACCCCAAGTCTATGTTGCCCTGAGCAACCAGAGCTCAGCTTTAATTTTTTAAAATGCTCCGCTTGGTTGCTATGGGCAACAAAGACAGCTTTAGAGCGTTTTTGTAATTAAGGCCCATTGCTCTCTGTTCGTAGAATGTATACATAAGCACAGCTTACTATCCGCAGAGTACTGTTGGCAGAATGCCAAAGATCTTCAAATAGTGATATATACACACTATATATATATATATATATATATATATATATTTTTTTTTTTTTTTTTTTATTTATTTGCTGGACACTCAGTCTTTATCCACAATATACACATATCTCACTTGTTATTTGGTATTCTGATTGGTGGTCAAAGCCCAGAGTGAGAGATTCTCCCCGAATTATTCAAACTGTTTGTAACCATTTCTCTTATCTAGATTGTTATAAAGGAAACTGCACCTCCGATTCCATTACACACAAAGGGTATGTTCACATGGCGTATTGGGGCACCTATGGTATGGGCTGCAATACATAGGGTGTTTTAGGGCATGTTCACACGGCGGCTTTGGGCGCGGTTTTGGCCGCAGGTTCCGACGCGGTTTCCGTGCCCAAATCGCGCCCAGTTTATTAACATGGTTTCCTATGGGAAACCGCGTTAATAAACACGCCGCGGGTTGGCCGCGGCTTTGGGCCCGCGGCCTTGCCGCGCGTGTTGGAGAACTCTCCTGTCAATTCTTGACAGGGAGTTCTCAGCGCGGCGGCCGCGCAGTGTTGCCACTGCCTATTAATTTGCATGGGGGCAAACCCTCTCTGCAAGCCGCGCCCCAAGCCACGCCCCACCAGCGTCAAGACCACGCCCAGCGGGAGACGTGAGTTTGCGGTGAGGGCTGGACGAGGATTTGGCCGCGGGAACCACGGCAACACCCGCGGCGAAAACCTCCGTGTGAACGAGGCCTTAGAAGTACGCTATGGACAGCACATACTTCTAATGCACTTTCACCAGCAGCGGCGCGTCAATTGTATTGTACGCCAGGGGAGACAAGATGTAATTCCTAGTTCTCTATGAGAGCTATGAATTACCATAATTGCGGCGCACATTTCGGCTGTATTAAAGTGCAAATACGCCGCAAGGGTATGTTCACAGGGCGTTTTGTGTTTTGTATGGCACACGCTGCAATACGGCGGGTGTTTTAGAAGTACGTGCTGGTCAGGGCTGACAGCTGGCTCCTATGGACTTTCACTCCCCCAGTGAGTAAACAGCAAGAAGAAGCGTCAATTGTTTTCCCTGCTGTGTATTATACGCCGTGTAAAACATTGGGTGATCATAGCTCTCAATGAGAACTATGAAATACTGTATTTGTGGCCGTATTGCAGCACACTTATTCGCCAAAATACGCCCCGCAAATCCCCCTTAGGGATCCGTTTCACAAGAGACACCAATTGTGCCCGACGGATCCTATCGATTATGATGGGTCTATCGGATTTCCACCATGGTGTCCGTTGCTTAGAAGGAAAAATAAGTGTAGCGCGCTTCGCTATTTTTTCTGTCCTTCCCAACAGAACATGCGACAGAGGTTTTGGATCTGAAAATACATTCCTAATACATTTAATGGTCTTAATCACATTTTTTATTTCAGTGGATTCATATTTCCCAGTGGATCCTCCTTTAACATCACTTTTATAGGAGTGTTCCCATCTCGCACTTTGATGGCATATTGATAAGTCTGATAGATGCGGGTCCCACACCTATCTTGGGCACAGCCCCCAAATGTTTCTGTTTAGATAGAAAGGAGAGTTGGTTGCTTTTGAACTTGACTTTCCATTCTATGGGAGTTCGGAGTACAGATGTATAGTTCACACGTCCATAATTGTTTTCTTTACAGATTTATTTCAGCAATATTGCCAAAAATGCAACAAAATAGTTACTCTTTCACAAAAAATTTAATGAATACGGATAAAAACAGCAATGTAAAGAGAACCTGTCACATAGTTTATGCCCCCCTTGCTGAGGACAGCACAAGCTAGTGTCAGACCTGCTGTTTCCAGCGCTGTGTCCCTTATTCTGTAAGATGCAGCAGTCTCAGAGCAGTTATTGCTCAAATCTAGGAGTTTGCAGCCTGTTCTGCCAGAGAAGAGTCCAGCTTATCCGTGAGGAGGTGTTAGCTGTCCTTAGCAACAGGGCTGTGGAGTCGGTGCCTATTTTGCAGGAGTCGGAGTCGTCATAAAATGGACCGACTCAGACTCCCAAAATATATAATAAGTTGATCCAGTTAGTTTGATGCAGTGCAAAGAGCAATTTTATATACAGTCATCTTACCTATCTTATACATAAATGTGACTTGCAAGTATTTAGCATCTGCTTAGTTCTTTGTTAGTATTTGGGAAATCCACCTTTAGTTTTCAATACTGCCTGAATCCTTCTGGGCTCTGGATCAGATTCAAGCATGTCTTGACCAAAATCTGATCCCAGGTCTCTTCTATACATTCAAAAGATCAAAACATTGTTACCCTTTTGCTTGTCAGTGTCTGTTCTACCTAAATAGCTTGATTATTGAATCATAAGGTGATAAACAGCCTGATGTTACTATTTTACTACAGTAAAGTTATCACTTAAACATGCGCCGTGTATGAGGGAGTCAGGAGTCGGAGGTTTGGGAAATTGAGGAGTCGGAGCTTTGGCTTGCCGACTCCTCAGCCCTGCTCAGCAAGGGTGGCATAACCTATGGGACAGGTTCCCTTTAAAATATGGAACAGATTGTTAATGCTAAAATCATCCATATCTGATCCGTATTTTCATACAGAGACTTGAATGAGGCCTTTGAATAACACGCAATGGGCAATGTCTGTCTGCAGAGGATTTTCCTGCAAACTGTGCTGCATGTGGATCTTGCTGCAGATTCACCCCAGATGTCACCCCTGCTACATCAAAGGAGGTAATGTCCACAGTAAAATATAAAAATCCGCACTGCAGCTGAATCAAGGTTCATAGGATGGAAATAAGAGTTGTAAAGTCTGAACCTCATGCCAGGCGAGGGACTTGGCAGCATCTCTGCACTGTGTGAATTAGCTCTAAATAGACTCATTATACAGCAGCATCCAACAGTCAGATCCCTGGTTTTCTTGTAGATAGTCTTCTATACATGTCTATGGCTATTCCACAATCCTGATCCTTATACCAGATCAAAGGCAATGTCACAATTCTATTCAGACACGTGAGACACACAGGGCCTCACTTATCACTACTGTCTGGTAGTAAAACGGTCATTGTTGTCCAAAGCAAAGCTTTATTTCTTAGGATATGTTCACACTGCGTTTTTAGCGCGTTTTACGCACTGTAAAATTGCCCAAAATCAGCCTCAGACAAGCTTCAAACCATTCCTCATCGAGTATAAGGCCTCGTTCACACGGCTGATTTTGGCACTGATTTCAGCCGTACTGCGCGCCGTATTTGCGCTGCAGTACGGTTGAAATCCGTCTTTGTCATTACGGTAATCCACAGTTCTCATAGAGAACTATGGATTCCGTTTCCTCTCCCCGCTCGGCGAATCCGCCGCGGGGGAGAAAGTGACATGTCAATTATTTACAGTGTGTACGCACCCGTGAATAATGAGTGTCTATGGGGCCGGCGAGCTGCCGCCCCCTCGCCCCACCCCCGCTGCACGGCAGCCGGCGTAATTGCGGGGCGAAATCCGTCCCCGCAATTATGTTGGCAATCAGCCGTGTGAACATTGCCTAATGTAAAATGCGCCTTGTCATTCACATGAAGCATATTTCACAAGTGTAACTGTGAGACGTTTCTTCGATGCAATTAGGGCCCGTCCCCACGGCAAAGGATTTCAGTCCGTTTTACAGACGGTTTTCGGATTTGACTGTCAACCTTTTACATTGCTATAAATAGTAAATCCGTTCACTACACGGAATTTCTGCTGGATGATTTTTGACACCGCCAGTGGTCTGAAAAACTTACGACATGTTCATTCTTCTACCCAGTTTTCAGGCAGAACATAAAAGTGTGGGTGTGAAGGGGGAGGGAGGAATCCGCAAACAGAAGCCGCCCCCCTGCATGCCAAAAATAAACAAAACAATACTGATCGGAAAATCCCACGTATCTGGTCTTTGCCGTGGGAACGCACCCTTACGGTAGTAAAAATAAGGGACATAAATTCTTGAGGTGTTTTTCGCTTGTAAAATCCAATAGGAAACAAAGGGGATCCGAATTTTTAAAATACGCTTCAAAATAAGCCTCTAATCAGGTGTTTTTGAGATAGATTTGGAAGCGTAAACTTGTGCGCACCGCAATACACCAGGTGTTTTAGAAGTACACGCTGATCAGCGCTTTCTTCTAAAGCGCGGGGGGGGGGGGGGCGGCTTTTGTTATCAGCGGCGTGTCACTTCTCTCCCCCGGCGTACAATACGAGCGTATTGTACACCGGGGAAGACAGACGTAATTCATAGCTCTCTATGAGAGCTATGAATTACCATAATTGTGAGACGCATGTCGGGCGTATTGAAGCGCAGATACGCGGCTTAATGCGCCCTGCAATTACGCCGTGTGAACATACCCTTAGGCTATGTTCACACGGCGTAATTGCAGCGCATACAGTAGAGCCGCAATTACGCCGGGTGTTTTTACGCTTAAACGCAGGGGGGGGAGGGGCAGCCTGCCGGCCCCATTGACAGTAATTACTCGCAGCACGTATTCGCCGCAAGTAATTGACACGTCACTTATCTCCCCGCGCGTACAATACTATGAGAGTTATGGATTACCGTAATGTCGGCGCGCATCTCGCATTTCGCAAATACAAAGAGAAATGCACGCCGAAAGTTGCCTGTGTGAACATAGCCTTATACTACTCTAAAAAAATGAAAGCTGAGCTCCGATTGGTTGCTATGAGCTCTGGATTGGTTGCTAGGGGGCAACAAAGACAGTGTTGATAAATGAGGCCCAGTGTATCTACTAATGTGTGGTCCCTGTGAGGCTGTCACCCAGCTTTCCTAGCCTCCAGAATGACAAAGCTATACAGTCATAAATTCACACTGAAGGAAGGGAAGGGTCACTACAACATTAGACAGACTCTGAGAAAGACCCGTATGTACTATATACAGCCTCAGGATGAGTGTGAGGAGCCCTCTCCAGCCGTCAGTGTCTATGATGCAGCAGTGTTCTTCTATAGGGACACTGCCAGAGGATGCGGCAGCCGCAGCACAACCCCCGGAAGCTGGACACACAGACAGCCGCCTCCTCTTACCATTTTTCTGCTTTAGCCAGATGCTCTAAGCCTTCATTGATCTTCTGAGCCGCCATGACAGCTCCAGCAATAATATCATACGTCACCAGAGGTGGAGCCGGCCTGGCGGGACATCCTAGTTGTGGGCGCAAGGACCTGTGATGACGTCACGGTCAGGTGATCGGTGACATGCGCAGCAGTCAGGCTGGGGGGCGCTGGTAGTCTAGGTGACTGCGGGGACTGCTTGTCTGTAGGTAGAGGGTGGTGTGTGCGGTGCTCCGTGTAGGTAGCTCCAGGTGCCGCAGTGATGCTGCGGTCACATCGCCAGTGTCGCCCGTATAACGCCCCATTCGTGGTATCTATAGGGAGACTGAAAAGTATCCCGGCTGATGCTTCAGTACAAATGTATGGGGCAGATATACCCTGCTTGGACGGGGTTCACTCTATTTAGTGATTGTAAATGGTTGCTACCAGGGCCGTGGAGTCGGCAAGCCAAAGCCCAGACTCCGACTCCTCAGTTTCCCAAACCTCCGACTCCCTCATACATGGCACATGTTTAAGTGATAACTTTACTGTAGTAAAATGGTAACATCAGGCTTTTTATCACCTTATGGTACAATAATAAAGCTATTTAGGTACAACAGACACTTACAAGCAAAAGAGTAACAATGTTTTGAACTTGTGACTTTCAGGCTCCATATCTCTCCATCCACTACAGCTTTGTACATGAGGCTACTGTAATTTTATATACAGTCATCTTACCTATCTTATACATAAATTTAACTTGCAAGTATTTAGCATCTGCTTAGTTCTGCAGATTTTTTCCTGTAACTGCATTGTTACTGTTTTGCTTCTAAAAATCAAAATGTAAATTTCTATTATTTTGTTAGTATTTGGGAAATCCACCTTTGGTTTTCAGCACTGCCTGAATCCTTCTGGGCTCTGAATCATATTCAAGCATATCTTGACTAAAATCTGATCCCAGGTCTCTTCTACACATTCCCAATGTTGGTGCAGACTGGACGGGTACAAATACAGCTGTTTCTTCACCGTTACACACAAGTGTACGATTTGGTTGCGGTCTGGGGACTGTGGAGGTCAAGAGAGCAACTCTTCTTCATTGCATTGAACCATTCCTTCTCCAACCTTGACGTCTGGTGGAACACTATGTTGTCCTTTTCATACCCATAGTGCTCAAGTATATGAAGTAACTCATGTTGTAGGATACTCGCATATAGCTCAGCATTGAGATCAACATTGATCCTGGTCAGGTATCCAACAACCCTATATCATCAGGCTTCCTCCACTGAACTACAGGCCCCCTCAGCACATTCCCACTATTGTATCCCCCTTTCCTAACTGATCCACCACTGCATACTCTTTTTATCCCTAAAACTTAAAACTATTCCCTCATCTCTCCTCTCAGTAGATGTTTTCACCACTCACTTCCTAAACAAGATAAACCTCATCAGAGAAATCACCCCATACTCCCCACCGCCTGCCTCTATTACTACACAGTTCCCACCGCCCACCTCTATACCTGCACAATGCCCCCCCCTTAACCTGTTTCTCCACTGTTACTTATGACAAGCTTTCCAATCTCACTACCTGTAATCTTGACCCACTGCAATCCCACCTCATCCCAGACCTTAGTGCTGTTATCAATCCTCACCCATCTTTCCAATCTATCGTTAACCTCTGGAATCTTCCCTTTCTCCTTTAAACACGCTACTATCACACCCATCCTTAAAGGGGTTTTGCCACGAAGTAAAATTTATGTGGGAAGCTTGTAAATTAAATAATAAACATTTTCACCATTCATTGTTATTTAAAATTCTGGACCGTTTTTGTTTTAGCTGCCCTTTTAGTGAGTCATTGTTTATTGCTCGTCTCCAGGGGATACGACCTTGGCTGAGAGCTCCTCAGTCCTGGTCGCACATGCCCAGACATAACCTCTTCCCTCAGACAGCTACTGAGTGTTCAAACCCCAGGTGCTGTCATTCTGCTCCCGTCCTCTGTGCTCCTTGTTAATTAGTCAAACAGTGCAAATAAATTAAAAAAGAAACCTCAATGAGGTCTGTGTATTGATAAAGAAAAAAAAATCCACAGGTTTGGTTCCTGCAGGGATTTGAACCGAGGACCCTTGTGTTGGGAGGTAAAAAGCATTACCTCTAAGCTACAGTGTAGCTACTTGTACCACTGTAAATAAACAGACCTTTCTTTGACTAGAGCGAGGAAAGGCCTGGTGATGTCATCCTGCTGGGTCACATGATATGCAATTCAAACATCACACACGCCCCCTTCTGAGCACACAGAGCTGAAGAGCTGGATGCAGGAGGTATGAGATGAGATCGTGGCAAATCCCCTTTAAGTATTTATCTCTTGACCCCTCCTCTCTGTCCAACTATCAGCCCATCTCACTGTTTCCATTTGCCTCTAAGCTCTTCCAACAACACGTCTATCTTGAACTGACCTCTTATCTCTCCTCCAATTCTCTTCTTGACCCGCTGCAGTCTGGTTTCTGATGCCACCACTCTACAGAAACCATCCTAATCAAGATCACCAACGAACTAGTAACTGCTAAGGTCTCACATTACCCCTATGTCCTTGTCCGCTTAGACCTGTCCTCTGCCTTTGACACTGTTGACGACTCCCTCCAGCTACATATCCTCTCATCCTTCAGCATCACGGACTCAGCCCTTTCCTGGATCTCCTCATACCTTACTGACCGGATGTTCAGCATCTCTCACTCTCGCACCACCTCCTCCTCTCACCTGCTCTCTGTTGGTGTCCCCCAGGGATCAGTCCTGGGTCCTCTATTCTCCTCTATCTACACTCCGGGACTGGATGAAATCTTGGCATTACATGGTTTTCAGTATCACCTCTATGCTGATGACTCCCAACTCTACATGTCCATCCCAGACATTAAGGGGGACCTGTATGAAAACTGTCTCGCTCTAAGACTTTCTTAGAGCGCCCTTTCATTTCATATAGTGCTCTGAAAAATGAAAGGGAAGGTCTCATTGGTTGTTATGGGCAATAAAGAGAGTGTCCTGCCCCCACTTCACGTACCCCCGGGGTCTATGTGGAGCTGACAGGCTAGCCCTCTAAAGCCTTCCCTACTTGTCAATAATTACGACCGTCGTTTGAAGTCCATGTAGTTTTATTAACAGGCATGTAGGATCGGGTTTAAAACTGATGGACAAACAACATAGGTACCAATAGGGAATTACCACTTTGCTGTTGTCATAACAAACATACCATAAAAAACAGATATGTGCTACAAGGTTGGAATTACAGTAAACATTAACATGCGTGGACAACATGCCTAAGGTCTATCATAATCTAACCATGACACCATTACTAATCTGTATAACTACACCATACAAGTTCCAGATGTACTAGCAGTTGTTATGAAGCTAGGTATTGCTAGACATTTCCACAATGAACAGTCTTACCAACTATGTGCTTCAACAAGAGCAGAGATGTAAGGATGTGAAAAGTCCATACTTTCTTTTCTGTCTGCTGACATGACCCCGGTGAAAATGAGTCAATCTACCCCATAATGAAAGAATAAGAACTTCCCTTCTCCTTAACACAGGAACAACAATAACATTTGGGAACAACCCTTACAACACAAAGGCCACAAAGGTGGCACAATAAGCGCACGTTAGTTATTTAACTAACTGCATTGTTAACACCATCTTGAATTACATAAGTAAACATTAATATGTATGTATACCCGTGGCACGACAACTCCCCGCCCTAGGCGTTCAATTGATGCCACTAACAGATGTCCTGTGCAGAAGAAACCATAATTTGAGTTCACCAGTAAACTGGTTGAGAGAACAGATTTTAGTCTCATCTGCCTATGACCTTGACTCTCTACTTCTGCGTATGCTCTCCCTCTTGCTTGGGAGTGTTTGCGTGATAAGTCCTGTAGAGGCCCATTCGTTTCTATGGGATTGACAGTCATTGGTAATTGCGTACGCAAAGGTTTTTTGACAGAAGATGCCATGAGTGGGTTTAGTAGGCCCTGCATGGCTCGAATAAGTGGATATTATCACAGGGTAGATAGAATCTATAAATCTGGTGTGACTTGTAGTCTGCCTAGCTTGTAGTATCTTCAATCGCTATGCAAAGTTGAACACGTAGGAGAGTGAAAAGATGTTCAGCATCTAGCTGTCTCATCCACCTAGTTCAATATTCTCATAGAGAGTTGTGGTGTTGTGCTCTGGGGAGTTGTACAGAGTGCAGGACATGTATAACCAGATTGTATCTTTTAGTTGCCGTCAGCCCAGCTGTAGATCTTGATTGCTTGGTCAGCAGGATTTTGGTCTGGAGGTACAAAAATCGCCATTGTTTTGGTACAGGTTAACCTTCTGAATTCGTTACCACCCCTGTTGTTGACGTAGACATAAAAAAACGCTTGGTTTCATTGTATATATAGCCCAGGACTACTTTCTAGTCTGTCGGTTTAAAAACTCAACATTTTTAATTTCCTTGTTAGTTCTCGTTATGATCAGTTCGGCAAAAGCTCAAACTGCTTATTCGCCAGCTCAAGTTGTAGTCTGAGTTTATTGTAGTGTGTCTTCGCGGAGTGGCTGTCGGAATTGAAAAGTTTTGTTTTGCCCACATGACGAAGAGATCAATGTAGTTTGCGTCCTTTGACAATCTTACTTGGTCTTTCAATATAGAGGTCTACAGCAGCAATAGCTTTGTCAGAAGCATCAGATAACACACAGAGTTTTTGTCATTTCGGAAAATTTACAGTGGATGGAATCCATCTAGATGTGCATATGAACGTGACGATATGAAGATTAGATAGGCAGCTAGGAGTTATAAAGGGTTTCAGTTTCAAGTGTTTAGTAGGTAGACATGACTCCTTTCGGGATAAAACGGTTTTTCTTCCTTGTCTTACTTTGAGAAAGTAAAGTTGTTCAGACTGTAAATCCAGAGAAAGTCCAAGACTAAGTTGCATTTGGAAGAGTGTACGGTACTCAAATCTAAGTCTTTTAAGTCATTTGCGATAGTCAAGTGTTGGAAAGGCTTCCATTAATTATTTACTGCTTGGATGCAAATTTTATGAAGTCATTTAAGTTTGAATTTGGCAAGCATTTCTTTGGGATCTTTTTGAGAAGACTGATTGCAGCCTCAATTTGTGGGTAGTGATTTTTTAAAACGTCATTCCTCGTTAAAAGTCACTTTTTCTACAATGTAGTCTAACATCTGATCATTATTTCTTTTCTCAATCCTCCTTAGCGGGATTGTTTGAGCCTCATAAATGGGGCTACCTGCAGGTGAAGGGCTGTTACCAAAGATATGTACCACGCATAGCGGATTACTCTATGGATCTTTGGAAGGACATTGTCTTCGATCCAGAGAATGTCTTAAAAAGTTTCTGTGTTTTCTTTGACCAGGAGAGAAGCAGGAGGTAGAACATCTGTGTGGTTGTCAGCCATTAAATCGCAACAGTGTTCGCTTTACGAAAGCACAGAAAGTACTCCAAGGAGTCGGTTTGTTCAGTGACTGGCCCTGACAGAAGGACACATCGTTTAATGACACCCATCATTGTTGCACTGGAAGCGAACACTACTCTTATTTTACTGGTTTCTTTGGGTGGCTATACTCCGAAATATGGGCAAAATACCAGCACTCCTCAGAGTCTTTTAAGTAGGAGCTTTCTCCTGCATGACCATTCTCAAATTTCTTCTCCATGAATGTAAAAAAAGTGGTCTTTCATATCTAGGTTTTATCTGAACGTTACGTGTGGAGAGAAATGAAGCCATTTTGTAACTTGTTCTTGCTTGTTAGGTAAGCGTGGTCTCCAGTCATGAGGGGTAGGAGAGCAACCAATGATTGGAATTGGAATTGTCTTTGGTTATTCACTTGCTCCATTTTTGTTAGGAATAGTTTATCTTCAAATGAGCATATGCCACCTGATTGGTCATCTTTAGTTCTTCTGGGAAAACTGTGCATCCAATGTCTTGGTCACTGTCAACAGGCTAACTTGTCACCATGAAGAAGAGCACTTATGAAGGGACATGGTTATTTGGAAAGCTGTGTGGTAGCTCTATTTGAGGTGGGAAATTATTTTCTCACGGTTGGAAAAGGAGAAGGGCGTCCATTCCTCTAGAGTGTTGGTAAAGCATGTTGTTAACAAAGGTCGGTTTGTGCCACATTCCCTAGGACAAATAATCTCCTATCAATGGACCCATCCTAGATCAAGGTTTCGGGCGTATGGAGCATTGTGAGGACCATTAATTTGGCTTCTAGCTTTGTGAATTCAAGTATCTGTCTACAAGGAGTAGGATTATCTGTGCTTGAGCATCAAGTTCTGGTATAAGATGAGCTATATACGCCTAAATGGGAGTGAATATTCTGCTACAGATTAGGTTGTAGGGATTTTAAGCTCTCCTATTGTCCTGGGATCTGGTTGCACTCACGATTATGAGTAGGTAAAGGGCAAGCAGGTGAGGACCATCAATAGACTCTACACTCCTGGTATATCACCAGTAGCTACCTCCCCACCGTCTCAACAAGTACACACTGCCCACATGGTCTTTAGTGTGTAGGGAGAGTGGGTACTTTGATGTTAAACATTTCGAAGAAAGCAATCTTGGCTAGAGACATTGTTACTTTGGTCATCTAGAATTGCATAGAATCTTAATAGGCTTTGTCTTTGTGCCCTGATGGGTTTAGACTCTGACCAGGCATCATTTTGGAGCAGGAACCGCCCCTTTGAGTCCTTTGCAGACTCTCGTACTTTGTGAAGTATAAACTGTGGTGTATAATTACTAGCATTACTCTCTTCCATTAATCTGTTCCTCAGATGCCTTTCTGCATGTGGTAAAAGTCTCATGGGGCTGGAACAAGGGTGTTAAAGCTGTGTTAGTGATGCTGTTCTTGTCACATTTACTGTACATTTTACACTGACATTACAGTTTCCCTTGGCAAAGCTGAGATGTCGACAAGCAACATTGTATGTGCATATGTTGTTCTCTTCTTTGAGGAAAGGTTTTTCGTATCTTTCCATCGAACTTTTCCCTGAAGGCCTCTGCAATTTTCAGTAGGGAGTGGTTTCCTGTGCAAGGGGAACACTGCTCTACTGGGATTCCTTGATGCGTGGGTCCTGGGATAAATGGAGTTTGAAGACCTGTGAGAGTAATACTGATAGGAGAGATATTGGTTTTGGTGAAGGTCACTGGTGTTCTATGATTGATTAAGACCATGGGAGGAGTGACAGATGACAATTGTAAAATCAAAAGCTTGGATCATTCATAATTTTGCTTTCTGAACTGTAACAAAGTCCACAAATAACACACATAAATGGAGGGGATATGGTACATTGTGAGCTTGTGTATACCTGGCACCCATGTGTGGACCCACTTATCTTGTAGGTTGTAAGAGAAGCTTTTGTACTATTGGGTTGACACTCTGGCTGTGTCTAAGAAAATGCAACAAGTCCTGGTTAGATCTCATCTGCTTTGGCAAACTGTAGCTTCCATTAACAAGTCACTAGTTTCTATACGTTTCTTGGTATCCCTTACTGCGTATTTAGGGAAGTCATCAATTCTTTTGACAATGAGCTGCTTGTATTGCCTCTGCTGAACCATATTACACTCATTAGTCTCTCCAGATCATTTTAAGACTTTGTTTTGGGTATTTTGTTGTTAATGTCTCTTAATTCTCTTAGCATGCTCAGCAGATTCATTTCCGAGCCACTTTACTAGGAGATCTATCTCTTCCTCTACATGAAACATCTCCAAGTCTCTGCATTGTATTTTTGGAAAGAGGATCGCCAAGCTTTATAGTACAGCTTTATAGTTTTATGACACGATCGCTGAACTTTACAAATCCTTTGTTGAACCCAGCTCACGTCGAGCGAAGAACCTTTAGCAATGCGTTGTGGCCTTGATTGGCCCTGAACATGTGGGTTCGGCCTGCGAGAATTTGTTCTGGTTGTGAGTGAGGTGAATGATCTTACTTTAGGAATCCTTTGCATCAGTCCTGTGTCAGTATCATTACCTTTAGGGTGTGAAGCAGAGTCCTCTGTGCTGGAATGAAGAATGGATTCTTTGTTGGGGGGAAGTCCACGCTCTGATCTGTATCTCATAGCTGCATCTGCATCCTCTTGCTTGTAGAACTCGTGGTCTGGATCTCAGTTCCCTGCTGCAGGGATTGGTGTTCTTTGGGGTGGCTCAGCGATGATATTGGTTTCTTAGAGCGGTGAGCAGGCTGCTGAGAGCTGTAAATGGAGTGTTGTGGACGTACTCTGAAGTGCGCTGTAAGTGGATATTGAGGGCTTTGCTCGTAGGCCACAGCACATTGCTGTGTCCACTGTGGTCACTACCAGGAGATGCAGGCTGCTTCAGAAGATTTTGCATTCAGCTATGGCCGGCTGCTGTTTCTTCTCAATAGTGAGCTTCTCATGTGTTACTTGCAGGCGTGTCCTTCCAGCTCAATGAGGCCTCTTGTTGTTGCTTTCTCTGCTTCCAGGGATTGCATTGCTGTAATTCAGTTGCATCTCTTTGTTCAGCCCAAAAAGCAGCTCGAGCCTTTGCTGCTTCAGCCTTTGCGCGGGGCAGATGGCGGCTGCTCTGCCGATAGATGACGCTTTTGGAAGGTGTGGGCTTTGATCTTGTCTTTAGAGAAGATGTGTGGACTTTGTGACGATGGTGTGTGTGTGACTGTTACGAGATTGCCTGTGTTGCTTGCTTGCAGTGATGAATGCGTGCACTGTGGTGGGTCTGACCTCTAGGTATAGTATGATTCTTCTCCTCTTGTTTTTAGCATTGTTTTACTGTCCCTTGCCCCCACTTCACTTTACCCCCGGGTCTATGTGGAGCTCGACAGGCAGTAAACGCCTTCCTACTTGATCAATAATTACGACCGTGTTTGAAGTCTGTTAGTTTTATTAACAGGAATGTAGGGATCCGGTGTAAAACTGATGGACAAACAAGAATAATGTACATTAGAATACACATATGCTGTTTGTAATCCCAAACATATAAAACAGTGTACAAGGTAGAAATACAGTAAAACCATTACATGTGTGGACAAACATGCCTAGGTACTCTATCTAAATAACAGCACATTTACAATCTGCCCTCTGTAACTAATACAAGTTCAAACTAGTACTAGCAGTGCTTATGAGCTAGGTATAGCTAAGACATTTCCACCAATGTAACAGCAGAGTACCAACTATGCTTCACAAGAGCAGTAGATGAGATGGCCTGAAGTCTCTTCAGTGCGACATTGAGGTTGTGAAATGAGTCCATATACCCAATAATGCAAAGAAACTTCCTCTTAAACAGGAAACAATAACATTTGTGGAAAAACCTTTCAAACAATGGCCACAACATTGTGGCACCAAAGGCGAGTTAGTTATTTAACTAATGCATGCTAAACCAATCTTGATAATTACAAGTAAACATTAATATGTGTCTATGAAGCTGCTAGCACAGAGAGTCTTTAGACCTAAGACAGTTTGCGTTACATGTCCTCTAAGTTATTCTATCCGTTTGATCCCTGAGTGTTATATCGTCCATACTCCTTCTTCTCTCTCCCATCTCCTAAAAAGCATAAAATGTTGAAACGAGAAAATGACTTTATCATACAACTCTCTATCATCCACCGATCTATCATTGTCTCAAATGGGTCTTACCCACTCTCACCAGTCCTGCAAAATCTGCGCCACTTGGAATAACCAGAGGAATTCAAACAGTGGACTAATTTTTACTGGCACAATTAATGTGAACCCCTGTAAATTTCATATTATACTTTGTCTCTAAAGGTTGTCTAGGCGTGAAGACAACCTCTAATATCCTATGTAACTAGGACCCCGCATGTGTACAGGATTACCTTTAAACGTTCGAACTCATCAACAAGTAAAGGAGGTTAAAGTATTAGCCACTTTTATATTTTCTGGGATATGATGATGTTATAACATATTTATTTCCTCTGGCGGAGCCCAAGGAACTTCAGTTCAGCCCTGGCTTGAAGTGCACCTGTGGGGTATGGGATCACTGTCCAGCACCACAACTACGCCCTATGTCGACTATAATAAGGATCCTTCCACACCACCATATCTAATGATTCCTACAGGGGGTACATTTTTGTTGTCCATCAGTTTTACCCGATCCTACACCCTGTTAATAACACAACAGACTTCAAACACGGTCGTATCATTGACAAGTAGGAAGCGTTTAGCTGCCTTTCGAGCCCACATAGACCCCCGGTTACGTGAAGTGGGAGGGCAGACACATACATTCTTTACGGCTCAAAGTACACCAGAAAACGGTGCAGCTTGTTAATACAAATCGCCCTATGGAATCTGTTTTCAGTCATTTTTTCAGCGGTTTTAGAAAACTAAAAACAGTGAAAAATTACTGAAAATGTGTGGAGACATAGCCTTACTGTACGTGCCGTTATTCTGCTGGTGTTTTAGAATTAAGCGCTGGCTAGCCTCCCATAGACTTCCACTTTCCACTGGGCGAAGACAGCAAATAATCATATGCACTCAATCCCAACCCTATGAATTAATCAGTATTTGCTGGGCATACTTTGGGCATAATGCAGCGCAATTACACCCCACAAAAAACGCTGTGTGAACATACCCTTATAGTTACTCACAATTCCAATGTCTAAGCATTTGAAAAGCCATATATTGAGGGCCAAGCACAGGATCAGATCCTGTTCTGTGAGATCAGGAAAGCCTTTCTATAAGTTTGCTTTCTCATAGGATCTAGGTTGTTTCACTGTTAGGATTCACAACAATCTGCTGTAACCTATAGGGGAACCTAGCAGTGAATGTTACGTTCCCTGCAGTACCATTACAGGATGCATGAAGCGTTTAATGGTTGCCATTCAAATCAGTGTCTTGTCTGTGTAATGTAAGAATGAGCTAGGTCCCTCCAGCAGGGCTAGGACGTCAATGTACCCAACCAGAGCAGATTACTGGGGGCCCAGCAAGCGCCAGGCCACTGTGGCTACGCTGTATTGTACTGACCCACCAGGGGGCCAGTGAATTCCCCAGTAAATCCTGATCTCCCCATCTTCTCAACTATTTGTGCATCTTAACAGTTCAGGGGGATAGCTATAGGGGGGTTCAGAGGCAGCAGTTGCTACCAGGCCCTGGAGCCTGAGATGGCCACATAAGAAAACACCAGTGCTATAAATAGCACAGTAGTTGGGGGCTCTTTTATAGATTTTGCATGCGGGCGCAATTAAGTTACTACTCTGGGCCAGTTAAAAACTTGGCCAGGTCTGAGGCCTACAAGATTAAGTGGTGCAGGCAGCGTGATGTAATGAACATATCATCCGCCTACACCCTATCATTTCTCTTTTCTAGCCTAAAGCCTTAACCCTACCTTAGGGATGTCAAAGATTGCCAGGAGTAGTGTCCAAGCAGTGTCAGACTGGTCCACCGGAGGATCCGCTGCCACAGGAAGCCTGGGCCGACCCGAACACCATACCTAAGAACGCTTGGGCCCCCTGTCCCGGATGCTCAAAGGCATGATTGCATGGGCCCTTAGCCACCGGCGCTTGCTCTGCTATTCTACCTAGTAAGTCTAAGGCCCTAGGCCTGAGAAATACTAGGGGATGGCTGCGCATCACCACACAGACGGTGTGATGACATCATATCATCACACCGCCGGCCTCAGTAGGAGAAGCCCAGCCAGCCCGGACGGTCGCACATCGGGGAATCGGAAGAGGTGAGTGTATTTTTTTCTTAATCTAATGGGGTCCGACCAGCCTGCCTATCTAAGGCTAACTACCTGGGGCAACCTACCTTCTACCTGGGACAATCTACCTTCTACCTGAGGCAATCTACCTACTACCTGGGATAATCTACTTTGTACCTATGGAAACCTACCTACTACCTGGGACAATCTACCTTCTACCTGAGGCAATCTACCAACTACCTGGGGCAATCTACTTTGTACCTTTGGAAAGCTACCTACTCCCTTTGGCAATCCACATTCTCCCTTGAGCAATCTACCTTTTACTTGGAACAATCTCCCTACTATCTGAGGCAATTTACCTTCTACCTGGGGCAATCTACCTTCTTCTGGGACAATCTACAACTACCCCTTGGGCAATCTACCTACTACCGGAGCAATCTGCCTAGCTATCTGGCAGCAATCTGCCTACCTACCTGGGCGAATCTACCTATTACCTTGGGCAATCTACCTACCTATCTGGGGGCAATCTTTCTACCTACCTGGGGGCAATATAATTACCTGGGGCAATCTACCTACCTACCTGGGGGCAATCTACTACCTAAATATCTTGGGCCTAACTCTGCCTACCTACCTGGGGCCTATCTACTGCCTACCTGGGGGTTACAAACCTACCTACCTGGAGGCCTGCCTACCTAGGGTCTACCAACCACCTTTATGTGCCAACCTATGTGCCTGGGGCCTTGCCCGTCTACCTATGGCTTGCCTGCCTACCTAACTGGAGCCTTGCTTGCCTAACCACCTACCTGAAGCCCTTAATTTAGGGGACTACCTATCTAAAAGAGGGGTTCTACCTATCTATAGGGGCATATTTAGCATTCATGTTGCCCTAGACATTATGTTGCCAAATGGCCTGTCGGCGCACGGCTGTAAAGTGTTTTCTGATTACATTTTTTCCCCTCTGATTTATGCTGGACAGTGTTGGATCCATTCTTTAATAAAATGGTCAACTAGAAATTGGTCGCGGTAGGTGTTAATTTAAAGGGGTTTGTCCCCTCACTACAACTGATTCTCTTAACCTCAGTCCCTGTTTTCTTGGTTTCATTTTGAATCAGGGGTGTGTTTACTGGCTTCACGTAGGCTGCATGTAGAAGCCAGATATGTGAGCTATAGGCAACCAGTGCTGGCAGCCTATCAGGAGAGATCAAACAGGATCAGTAGCTATAAACCTGATGAGCGTGATGCCGCCATACCAGAGGGATATCTAATAATAGTAGGATACTAATAAGGATATAATTGCAAAGTGACTGTTTTTTGCAAGATCTTTTAACCATAAAAAGCAATCCTTGTAGTGAGACAACCCTTTAAATACAGTGTTTTTGTGCTGTATCAGTAATATATTTTACCATTATTTTTTTCCATCGTTAGTAATAGAGGTCCGGATGAACGTCACTCTATTACTACACTGGGTCTTGGTGTCAGTCAGCGGTGTTTTTTTGTCACTCCAAAGCTGACACAAGCCCCAGTGCTCGTAATACAGAGGCACTTGTCAAGCATCTCTATTACTAACACTGGAAGTAAACAGTAAAAAACAAACTAACACAACACAAAAAACCCTTTATTTAAATAAACTGTACCCGACACTGGCCCTCCACAACCATTTTATTACAGAAATGGATCAAACACTGGTTCAATAAATCCATTATTGTCCAAGGAGGAAATTTGTAGAAAAAACATAAACACTACTAAAAGCAAAAATCATGACAGTACTGAACTCCCTCCCCTGCACCACCAAGAGATCATGCATCATGCCTGTGGCTGAACTTCTGGGGGGAGGAGGGAAAGGGAAGGAGTTTGGCCCACAGAATCTGATTCTGATTGGTACAGGCCATAGCACATTCTCCAAGGGGTTAGTGCTCTGTTCCTTCTCGGAGACTGTGCCCCTAAGCTGTAGCCTGAAACCAATCTCCCACCCATGGGTAGATTGTACGAGTGTGAAGGCAAAGAGGTGCTGGAAAAGTGAGACGATGTGTTGGCTGGGATGAATTCCAGCATGGAGAGGGACCTGGATTGGAGTAGGGAACGTGAACTACTCCAATCAGAGAAACGTCATCTTATGAGTGAGTTCACAAAATGTACCTGAACTGTTAATCCGCTTATATGTGTAATGGCATATGTTAAGTAATGGTGTGCGGTAATTATTCAGTCTATATATGGTAATATGTGGTCCACAGTGGTGTGGTATTATTCAGTCACTATGTGGTGGTGATATATGTCCGTGGTGGTGGGTGGTATTATTCCAGTAACTGGTCCAAAGTAATGTAACAAGTGAAAGTGATAATTCATGCTTACAGACTGGACCCACAAGCCTAGATATAGTAAAGTATACTCAAAATTTGAATACATCTCTCACATCTTTGTAAATATTTTATTGATATCTTTTCTCATGGGACAACACTGAAGATGAAACTTTGATACAATATAAAGTAGTCAGTGTACATGGTGTGTGCCCTCAAACTAACTCCAACACTAGCCCTCAATGTTCTAAACCACTGGCAACCACAAAAATGATAAATCCCCTAAGTGAAAAAATATACAAATTGTGCCCAAAGTGTCAATAAATTTTGTGGCCATGAATATTTTTCTCAGCACGGATCTTAACGTCTCTTGGTCATCGGAGTTCATGAAAAAGGGAAAGTAAACAATTCCGTCCAATCCAGAAAAGACGTCACCTTCAAGTCCTTGTTGTCAGTGTATTTTTGCTGTTTTGATCAGTGCTTACATTCAGTAACTATAAAGCAAAAAATCCCTTTAAAAATGTAACATTTAATAAATCATTTAAAATCCTATCAATAAAGAAACTCTAGAAAAAAGACAATACCATATCAGGGAGTCTACGTTTACTCACCACCCTGGTACCCGCAATCACAGATTCTTATGGGATGGGCAAGTGCAAGATCCAGGTTCCAGAACAGCAATAATAAATCCAATCTGGATGGAGTAATGGAATTCTATAATCTATCCCTATACTACTGACCCTCCGGGCCTTGACCCCTAACCTAAAATGGGCCACCGCTCTGATAAGAGCGACCCCCCGGAGAAAATCATACCCCCTAAAGTAGACTATCTCGCTAATCCCTCTGGAGCTCCCATAGGAGCTCCAGGGATTAGCGATATCTACATTTAGGGGTTTTTCACGTGGGGTCGCTCTTATCAGGCGGTGCCCATATTAGGTAGGTAAGGCGGATGTCAGGTAGTATAGGGATAAGAATTAAAGTATTCCATACTCCATCCAGATTTGATATTATTGCTGTTCTGGAACTGGATCTTGCACTGCCATCCCAATAGAGAATCTTGATTGCGGTACCAGGTGGGTGAGTACAAACGTAGACACCCTCCGAAAGGTATTGTCTTTTTACTAGAGTTTCCTTTATTGATAGGATTTTAAATGATTTATTAAAAGTGTACATTTTAAAGGGATTTTTTGCTTTATATCTGAATGTAGCACTGACCAAAAAGCAAATACACTGACAACCAGGGACTTGCAGGTGACGTCTTTTCTGATTGGAATTGTTTACTTCCTATTCCCTCATGAACTCCATGACCAGAGAGTTAGGCCGTGCTGGAAAATATTCATGCCTCAAAAATTATTGACACTTTGGGCACAATTTGTCTATTTTCACTTAGGGTAATACTCATTTTAGTTTGCCAGTGGTTTAGACATTGAGGGCATGTGGTTGAGTTAGTTTGAGGGACACACACTGTTACACTACTACTTATAATTGTATCATGTATATCTTCCCAGGTTGGTCCCATGTAAAAGATATCCATAAAATATATACAAAGATGTGAGAGATGTATCAATTTTAGTATACTATACATATATTACGGCTTGTGTCCAGTACTGTAGGTGCATGACTTACATCACTTCACTTGTTACATTTACTTGGAACACAAGTTACCTGAATAATACCACCACACCACGACCATATATCACCACCACATAGTGACTGAAATAATCCACCACACGGACCACATTATTACCACATATACGCTGAATAATACCGCCACACCATTACTTAACATAAGCCATTACACATATAAGCGATTACAGTTCAGGTACATTTAGTGACTCACAGATGACGTTTCTCTGATGAGTCGTTCACGTTCCCTACTCCATCCGGTCCACACCTCCATGCTGACTTCTCCCAGCCAACACTCGATCCTCACTTTTCCAGCATCTCTTTGCCTTTTCCCAACTCTGTACAAACTACCCATGGGTGGGAGATTGGTTTCAGGCTACAGCTTAGGGGCACAGTCTCCAAGAAGGAACAGAGCACTAACCCCTTGGAGAATGTGCTATGGCCTGTACCAATCAGAATCAGATTCTGTGGGCCAAACTCCTTCCCTTTCCCTCCTCCCCCCAGAAGTTCAGCCACAGGCATGATGCATGATCTCTTGGTGGTGCAGGGGAGGGAGTTCAGTACTGTCATGATTTTTGCTTTTAGTAGTGTTTATGTTTTTTCTACAAATTTCCTCCTTGGACAATAATGGATTTATTGAACCAGTGTTTGATCCATTTCTGTAATAAAATGGTTGTGGGGGGCCAGTGTCGGGTATCATGTTATATTTAAATAAGGTTTTTTGAGTGTTGTGTTAGTTTGTTTTTTTACTGTTTATTTTCCCAGTGTTAGTAATAGAGATGCTTGACAAGTGCCTCTGTATTACGAGCACTGGGGCTTGTGTCAGCTTTGGAGTGACAAAAAAACACCGCTGACTGACACCAAGACCCAGTGCTCGTAAAGAGAGACGTCAATCCGGAACCTCTATTACTAACGCTGGAAAAATAATGGTAAAAAAATATACTGAAACAGCACAAAAACACTGTATTTAAAGGGGTTGTCTCACTACAAGGATTGCTTTTTATGTTAAAGATCTTGCAAAAAACAAGTCACTTTGCAATATATATCCATTTAATATATCCTACCTATCTTAGATATGCCCCTCTTCGTATGGGCTGCATCAGCTCCTCAGTATATAGCTACAGACTGTTTGTTCTCTCCTGAAGGCTGCCAGCACTGGTTGCTATAGCTACATATCTGGGCTTCTACTGCAAGCCTAGTAGAAGCCATTAACACACCCCAGAATCAAAATGAACCAAGAAAACAGGACTGAGGTAAGAGGAATCAGTGTAGTGAGACAACCCCTTTAAATTAACACTCCGCGACAACATTCCTCGTTGACCATTTTATTAAAGAAATGGATCCAACACTCGTCCAGCATAATCCAGAGGGGAAAAAATGTAAAATACAGAAACACATTACAGGTGGCCGACAGCATTTGGCAACATAATGTCTAGGGCAACATGAATGCTAAATATGCCCCTATAGATAGGTAGAACCCCTCTTTTAGATAGGTAGTCCCCTAAATTAGGGGCTTCAGGTAGGTGGTTAGGCAAGCAAGGCTCCAAGTTATGGGTAAGGCAGGCCAAGCCATAGGTAGACGGGCAAGGCCCCAGGCACATAGGTAGGCCCCAAGCAGGTTGGTTGGTAGACCCTAGGTAGGCAGGCCTCCAGGTAGGTAGGTTTGTAACCCCCAGTTAGGCAGTAGATAGGCCCCAGATAGATAGGCAGCAATTAGGCCCAAGATATTTAGGTAGTAGATTGCCCCCAGGTAGGTATATAGATTGCTCCCAGGTAGATAGATTGCCCCCAGGTAGGTAGTTAGATTGCCCCCAGATAGGTAGGTAGATTGCCCAAGGTAAGAGCTAGAGTCCCCCAGGTAGGTAGGTAGATTGCTGCCAGATAGCTAGGTAGATTGCTCCGGTAGTAGGTAGATTGCCCCCAGGTAGTAGGTAGATTGTCCCAGGAAGAAGGTAGATTGCCCCCGGTAGAAGGTAAATTGCCTCAGATAGTAGGGAGATTGTTCCAAGTAAAAGGTAGATTAATCAAGGGAGAATGTGGATTGCCAAAGGGTGGGAAGTAGTAGCTTCCAAAGTACAAATAATTGCCCCAGGTAGTTGGTAGATTGCCTCAGGTAGAAGGTAGATTGTCCCAGGTAGTAGGTAGGTTTCCATAGGTACAAAGTAGATTATCCCAGGTAGTAGGTAGATTGCCTCAGGTAGAAGGTAGATTGTCCCAGGTAGAAGGTAGGTTGCCCCAGGTAGTTAGCCTTAGATAGGCAGGCTGGTCGGACCCCATTAGATTAAGAAAAAAATACACTCACCTATTCCCATTCCCCGATGTGCGGCCATCTGGGCAGGCTGGGCTTCTCCTACTGAGGCCGGCGGTGTGATGATATGATGTCATCACACCGTCTGTGTGGTGACGCGCAGCCATCCCCTAGTATTTCATCAGCCTAGGGCCTAGACTACTAGGTAGAATAGAGAGCAAGCGCCGTGGCTAAGGCCCATGCATTCATGCCTTTGAGCAATCCGGACAGGGGCCCAATCTGTTCTTAGGTATGGTGTTCGGGTCGGCCCAGGCTTCCTGTGGCAGCGGATCCTCCGGTGGACCAGTCCGACACTGCTTGGACACTACTCCTGGCATCTTGTACATCCCTAGGTAGGGTTAAGGCTTTAGGCCTAGAAAAGATAGTGGTGTAGGCGGGATGATAATGTCATTACATCACGCTGCCTGCACCACTTAATCTTGTAGGCCTCAGACCTGGCCAAGTTTTTAACTGGCCCAGAGTAGTAACTTAATTGCGCCCGCATGCAAAATCTATAAAAGAGCCCCCAACTACTGTGCTATTTATAGCACTGGTGTTTTCTTATGTGGCCATCTCAGGCTCCAGGGCCTGGTAGCAACTGCTGCCTCTGAACCCCCTATAGCTATCCCCCTGAACTGTCCTAAGGATGCACAAATAGTTGAGAAGATGGGGAGATCAGGATTTACTGGGGAATTCACTGGCCCCCTGGTGGGTCAGTACAATACAGCGTAGCCACAGTGGCCTGGAGCTTGCTGGCCCACCAGTAATCTGCCTGGTTGGGTACATTGACAGTCTAGCCCTGCTGGAGGACCTAGCTCATTCCTACATTACACAGACAAGACACTGATTTGAATGGCAACCATTAAACGCTTCATGCATCCTGTAATGGTACTGCAGGGAACGTAACATTCACTGCTAGGTTCCCCTATAGGTTACAGCAGATTGTTGTGAATCCTAACAGTGAAACAACCTAGATCCTATGAGAAAGCAAACTTATAGAAAGGCTTTCCTGATCTCACAGAACAGGATCTGATCCTGTGCTTGGCCCTCAATATATGGCTTTTCAAATGCTTAGACATTGGAATTGTGAGTAACTATAAGGGTATGTTCACACAGCGATTTTTGTGGGGTGTAATTGCGCTGCATTATGCCCAAAGTATGCCCCGCAAATACGATAATTCATAGGTTGGATTGAGAGCTATGATTAACTGCTGTCTTCGCCAGGGAAAGTGGAAGTCTATGGGAGCTAGCCAGCGCATAATTCTAAAACACCTGCCGAATAACGGCACGTACAGTAAGGCTATGTCTCCACACATTTTCAGTAATTTTTCACTGTTTTTAGTTTTCTAAAACCGCTGAAAAAATGACTGAAAACAGATTCCATAGGGCGATTTGTATTAACAAGGCTGCACCAGTTTTCTGGTGTACTTTGAGCCAAAAAGAATGTATGTGTCCTGCCCCCACTTCACGTACCCCCGGGGTCCCTATGTGGAGCTCGACAGCAGCTAAACGCCTTCCATACTTGTCAATGATTACGACCGTGTTTGAAGTCAGTAGTTTTATTAACAGGATGTAGGATCGGGTAAAACTGATGGACAAACAAAAAGTACTTAGAATACACATATGCTGTTGTAACAAACTAAAAACATGTACAGTAAAATACAGTAAACATTACATGGGGACAACATGCCTAGGTCTACTAAATAACACACATTATAATCTGTCCGTAACTACAAACAAAGTTCTAAACGTGTGACTAGCAGTGCTTATGAGCTAGGTATAGCTAGACATTTCCACAACTGAACAAGCTTACCAACCTATGCTTCAACAAGAGCAAGATGAGAGGGCTGATCCTCTTCTGTGCAGACATGATTGAAATGAGTCATCTGACCCAAATGGCAAAGACTTCCGTCTTGAAGACAGGAAACAATAATCATTTACAAACCTACAACAAAGGCCACAAGGTGGCACCAAAGGCATTAATTATTTAACTAATGCATTTAAACCATTCTTGAATTACAAGTAAACATTAATATGTGGTCTATGAGCAGCAACTCCTCGCCTGGCGTTCAATTGATGCCACTAACAGAGTCCCTCAGAAGAAAACAGTAATATAGTTCATGAACTGGTCGAGGAACCAGTTTTAGTCTCATTCTGCCTATCACCTTGACCTCGACTTTGCGTATGCTTCGTCCTTCGCTTGGGAGTGTTTTGTGAAAAATCTAGAGGCCATTCGTTTCATCTGGATTGACAGTCATTGTATGCGTAGGTCAAAGGCATTTGTTGAAAGAACGTGCCATGTGGGTTATGTATTTGATGGCTCGAATAAGTGTATTTTTCCAGGTAGAGAATCTACTAAATCTATGAGACTTGAGTCTGCTGCTTGTAACTTCTGTATGCAACGTTGACACCTGAGGACGGATTTCAATATCTGTGTCTACATCCACTAGTTCAATTTCTCAAATTTGTGGTGTTTGTGCTCTGAGTTTGTACAGAAGTGCAGGACCGTAAACCTGATTGTATCTTTTAATTGAGGTTAGCAGCTGTAGATCTAGTTGCTTGGTCTGCAGGATTATGGTCTGTAGGTACAAAATGCCATTGTGTATTGGAACAGGTTTACCCTTCTGATTCGTAACAACCCTGTGTTGACGTAGACCATAAAAACGAGCTTGGTTTCATTGTATATATAGCCCAGGACTACTTTGCTATCTGTGTAAAACTCAACATTTTTATTTCCATGTTCAGTTCTGTGTGAAATTTCGCAAGCTCAACTGCTAATACTAGCAGCACAAGTTCTAGTCTGGTATTGTGGTTGTTTCAGGGAGTGGTGAAAGTTTTGTTTTGCCCATGACGAATCCCAATGTAGAATTGTCCTTTGACATCTAATGTCTTCAAATAGGCTACAGCAGTCAATATCTTTGACAGAAGCAACAGAAAACACACCGATTTTTTGTATTTGAATTTCAGTGGATGGAACAGGTGGCATATGAACGTGGCGATATGAAGATAGATAGAGCAGTTAGGAGAGGTTCTTCCATTGTAGTCCCTGTTCTTTTCTTTCAATAGGAATTGGGGTCGTCCCAGTCTAAAGTATCTCGGTTAAGTCTCGAGTATTGCTTTACCTGAATAGTGACAGGAGCCGCAAATCCTAAAGGGGTCATGATCAAGCTGTTTATGGTAGACAAGATCTCCTCTTACGGTAAACGGTATTTCTTCCTTCTTACTTGGAACATAAAGGGTGTCAGACGTAAAATCCCAGAGAAGTCCAAGACTACGTTCATAGGAAAGAGTGTCGTACTCAAATCTAAGTCTTTTAAGTCATTTGATAGTCAAGTGTTGGAAAGGCTTCCATTAATTCTTTACTGTTGGATGAAAAAAAATTTTATGAAGTCTAAGTTTGAATTGGCAAGCATTTCTTGGCTCTTTGAGAAAGACTGAATTGCAGCCTAAATTGTGGGTAGTGATTTTAAAACCGTCATCCACGTAAAAATCTTTTTCACACAAGTGTCTAACATCTGAACCACTATTCTTTCTCACCCTCCTTAGCGGAATGTTTTTGAGCCCATAAATGGCTACGGCAGGTGAATGGCTGTTACCAAGGGTGGGGGAAGATATGTACCCGCATGTGAACTCTATGGAGCATGGAAGATCATTGTCTCTGAACCAGAAGAAATCTTAAAAGTTTCTGTGTTTCATCTTTGACCAGGAAAGCAGTGGATCATCTGTTTGGATGTCCAGCCCATAAACCAACAGAGTCATTAAACGAAAGCGCAGAAGTACTCCATGAGTCGTTTGTTTCAGGTCTGGCCCGACAGAAGGACAATCGTTTAATGACAACACCATCGAGCTGGCGACTGTGAGTCGAACACTACTCTTATTTTGACCTGGTTTCTTTGGGTTGGTATACTCCGAAAGGGCATATACCAGCACTCCTCAGAGTCTTTTAAGTAGGAAGCCTATCTCTGCATGACCAATCTCAAAAATCTTCTCCATGAAATGTAAAAAAGTGTCTTTCATATCTGGTTTTTCTCTGAAGTGTACGTGTGAAGAGAAATGAAGCGTTTGTAAACTTGTTCTCTGTTTTAGTAAACGTGGTCTCACAGTCCTGAAGGAAGAGGACAACTGACCAATGATTGGAATTGTCTTTGGATAACCTTGCTCCGTTATTGTTTAGGAATAGTTTTATCTCAAATGACATTGCCACCTGATTGTCCTCTTAGTTCTCTGGAAAACTGTGCATCCCAAATGGTCTTGGTCACTGTCACAGGCATAATTGTCATGAAGAGCCATGAAGGGACATGGTATTGAAATCTGGTGGTAGTTTTTTGGTGGAAATTAATATTTCACACGGTTGTGAGAAAGAAGGGTCCATTCTCTACATGTTGGTAAGCATTTGTTAACAAGGTCGGTTGTTTCATTCCCTAGAAAACATTCCTATAATGACCCATCCTAGAATCAAGTTTCTGGGCATATGGAGCATTGTGAGGACCATTAATTTGGCTTCTAGCTTTGTGAACTCTCAAGATATCTCTCCCAAGGAGTAGGATTATCTGTGCTTGAGCATCAAGTTCTGGTATAAGATGAGCTATACGCCTCAAATGGGAGTGATATTCTGCCACATCTGGTGTAGGGATTTCAGCCCTATTGTCTGGGATCTGGTTGCACTCGATTATGGTAGGTAAGGGCAAGCAGGTGAGACCATCAATAGACTCTACCTGGTAGCCAGTAGCTCTCCTCCCCGCCGTCTCAACAGTACCTGCACATGTCTTTAGTGAGTAGGGAGAGCTGGGTCCTTTGATGTTAAACATTTCGAAGAAAGCAGATCTGGCTAGAGACTTGTTACTTTGGTCATCTAGAATTGCATAGATCTTGATTGCTTTGTCTTTGTGGCCTGTTGGATAGACTCTGACCAGGCATATTTTGGAGCAGGACCTGCCACCTGTGAGTCCTTTGCAGACCTCTGTACATTGTGAAGTAACTGCTGGTGTATCGGTACTAGCATTACTCTCTCCTTCATCATGTTCCTCAGTGCTTTCTGCTTGTGGTAAAGCCCATGGAGCTGGACCAGGGTGTAAAGCTGTGTTGTGGTCTGTTCTGTCACATTCTGTACATTTTACACTGACCTTACATGTCCTTGGCAAAGTGATGATGTCGACAAGCAACATTTGTAGCATATGTTGTTCTCCTTGAGGAAGGTTTTGCGTTCTTTTTCCCTCGACTTTTCTCCTGAAGGCTCTGCATTTCAGTAGGGAATGTGGCTTCCTGTGCAAGGGACACTGCTTACTGGGATCCCTTTATCTGGCGTCCTGGTTTAAAAGGAATTTGAAGACTGTGAGAGTTTCTGTAG
>JAODAL010041504.1:0-35811 GCA_025379985.1 Phyllomedusa bahiana | reverse complement strand
TGGGGCTCTATTTTCCCAACGCTCAGCCCCCTTTTTTTCACAGAATAGGCCTGTTTCTTCTACCATATAGGCTCTCTCAATTGTATGTTTGTCCTTGGGACATGCATACAATTCAGATGTACGGCTCCCTACCCCTGCCATATGCTGCTGATGGCGCAATAAGGTGTAGTAATTGTGCTTCCTGCGATTCTTCTTGTCCTAGGCCCCAAGCCTAAAGCACTTGGCTTAGAGCAGGCGATATCACCGAGGGAGAAGTGAAGGACTAATAATGAGTTTCCTACAAATCTACCTACCTACTAGGGCCCCTGAAATAGCTACCTACCTATTAGGAGGCTCTTATTTAACTACATGATGGCTGGCCTCATATGCTTATCTCCTAACTGTAGGGCTCTATATACTTACCTACTGGGGAACCTTATATTCCTACCTTTGATGGCCCCTAAATACCTACTTACCTACTGCAGTGGTTCTATATATGTTCCTACCTACAGGAGAGTCTGTATACCTGCCTATTGAGTGGGGCATATGCCTACCTACCTACTGAGGACCCTATATAACTACCTACTTACTGGGGGGCCTATATACCTACCTATGTACCTACCTACTGGAGGGCCTTCTGATACCTACTGATCTAATGAGGGTCCTATATACCTACCTACTACAGGGGCCATATATACCTTTCTACCTACTGGGGGCCCTATATAACTACCTACTGGGGACTATATACTTACCTACCTACTGAGGGGGCCTATATACCTCGTATCAGAGGCCTTTACTACATACTCGCCAATCCTCCTGGATTGGCCGGTAGGGTACCGCAAATGGGGGCCACATCCCGGTCTCTCGGCAGCATCAACGAGAACTCCTGCTGCCAGAAGGCTGCGGGGGTTCTTTAAGTAGCGTCACAGGACACTGCTCTGGCGCCACTGTGGGGGTGGTGGCCTCTGCTGGCTATAAAAGTTAAGCAGGACAGCGTGCACAGCCTTTTCAGGATATGCGCACTGACCAGAAGGAGGTCCACATCGCTGGCATGGGAGTAACAGTAACTTACCGCTTCCAGCTCCTGCTCCCATCTCCCTGGCCCGCTGTGTCCTCTGTCCTGCAGCTGCCTTCATCGCTTCTTCCTCCTCCTGTGCAGAAGAGAAGGAGGGATGCAGGAAACAGCCTGCAGGAGTTGTCTACTACGGTCTGTCTCTTGCCACCTGTACTCTGTCTTCTGCCCCCTCCAAATACAGACCACAGGGGGCAGTAGACAGGCCACACAGTGTAAAATTTGCCCACCTGTTTCTTGTCCCCTATGGCCACCAGAGACAGACCTCAGGGGGCAATAGACAGGCCACATCGGGGGTAGAAGTTGCCCTATGCTTCCTGTCTCCTGCCCCATGCAGTCTGTCTCCAGCGGCCGCAGGGGAAGGAGTTTCTCCTTGTTTCCTGCCTCCTGTGGGCTGTCTCTGGTTAATCGAAGGGGGCAAGAGATAGGCTGCAGGGGTAGAAGTTGACCTCTGCTCCTTGTCTCCATGCCCCCTGCAGTCTGTCTCCAGCGGCCGCAGGGGCAGAAGTTTCTCCTTGTCTCCTGCCTCCTGCAGTCTGTCTCTGGCAGTCACAGGGAGCAAGAGACAGGCCACAGGGGGAAGAAGTGGCCCTCTGCTCCCTGTCTCCTGGCCCCTGATCTCTGTCTCCAGCGGTTGCAGGGGGTAGGAGTTTATTGGCTGCAGGGTGGCTGCAGGGGGGATGGGGGGACAGGCCACGGGGACGGGACTTTTACCCGATTGCCTATGGAAATTAGCCTGTTCAGCTTTGGGGAAAAGGGCTGGCTGACCCTCCATCCCCCAAAGATGGCACCTAATTTTCCTATCATGAAAAGTTGGATGTTACCTGTGTTAGATGGGTGTCACACAGCTTTCCTGGATGCTGAATAGGGTATCCAGCCTATTTGTATATGTGTAATGCTTTTATTATTTACAGGTTTCCATTTGGACTATTTCAGATTCGGTGGACTACGTGGGGTCGACCTTGGATTTATTTTTTTAAAAAAAAAAGGGTTTAAAAGAGGGAAAATTTTTGGGGGAGTTTTTTATTTTTAAAAAAAAGTTTTTTTGGGGCAATTTGGAGTTTTTTTTTTCTCCTTTTAAAATTTCCCAGTTGATAGTAAAGGGGGTGTATGATAGACACCTCTTCTTTTACTATTGGTCTGTCCTGGAGCTTTCTTCAGGCGGGAAATATTTTTAAGGGGAAAGGGGACCAGTATCAAGGGAAACCTTTCCCTTTTCTGATAGTATCAGGCTGCAGCTGATGGTTTTACCTTGGCTGCTTATGGAAAATGGGGGGACTCCACGTCATTTTTCTTCCAAAAATGTATCTATTTAATGAGAATCTAAACAAGAGCATCCACTGTAATGATTACATGAGTTACCCACTTTGGGATTCTCAATAAATAAATAATTTTTGAAAAAAAAAATGGGGGGAGTCCCCCCCTTTTTCCGAAAACCACCCCAAAAGGGAAAAAACCAAAAAATTTGCGGGCCTGTTACTTTTTTAAAATGGAAAGGTCCATTAAATTGGCCCCTTTTCCCACTCAAAAAAATTCCAGCCCGTAGTCGCCCCAGAAGACCGTAACTTTAGAGGGTCCACTTGTGACGGTTACCCAATTTCTTCCCCAGAACCCCTGGTGCATTGGGTACGGGGGTAATATCCCACAGGATTAGTTTTCCCCTTGGGGATGATAAAAACCCTATTTACTAGCTAAAACCAAGCTCAAGCAAATATTTAATGAAGAGGCTTTCGGGCCCAGATCCATTACTAAAGCTGAAATTAAATGGAAAAAGAACAGACACACATTGTACAAAAAGAATTTTATTTAAATAAACACTCCCCGACATTAGTCCTCTTTCACCATTTTAAGGAAATCAATTTTAAAAAGGGTCTGACATAATCCAAAGGGGTTTCCCCCCAAACCCCCCCCCCCCCCCCCCCCCCAACCCGTCCAAAGAGGAAAACCTGTGTAAAATTTTCAAAAAATTTAAAAAAAATGTCCCGTCTAAAAATCCTTTATTGCTTCCCCCGAAGATCCTGTTTATGGTTTAAAATTTATGGTGTAGGGGACCCGGGTTCAAAACCCGCACAATAAAGAAATTTTGAGGGGTACAAATACAGTTGCTGTACAATCTCCGGGGGGGGTCCACCATTTTGTTATGCATTCCTAGTGCTAATACAAAATGCAACCCCCCCATAAAATCATAAAATCTCCAAACCCATTAAACCCCCTAGTTTTTTCAAACCCCCCACCATCACCCCAAATTTCCCCCTGGGGCCCCCCCTAAATTTTCCACCCGCCCCCTATCACCCCATAACCTCCCCCTATCCCCCACAAAGTGGAGTTTGACAGAGGGGTTTTTGGGCCAAAGGGGTGGGGAAGTGCTGAAAAAAAAAAAAAAAATTCTAAAAATATTTGTGTGGAAAAATTTTTAAGGGTGAGTAGGGGGCCCCGGAAAAAATCATCATGGCAGTTTTGGGCAGGGTGGAGAAGAAAAAGGAAAAAAAAAAAAAATTCCCAAACACAGATGATATTTCCAGTGGTCCCCAGATGTTTTAACCCCCCATTGTAGTCAATTAAAAAATCTTTCAGAGCCTGCGTACCTGGTTTTCCCCCACTTTATGGTAAATAGGAAAAAGCTAATCAAAAACTCTTATGTACCAATTTAAAAAAATCAAATACCCGCCAATTTTAAAAAAACCCTCACACCCGATCCATCAAACCAAAAAAAAATAAAAAGATAATTTATGGGCATAAAAACAAAAATGTTTTAAATGGCAAGTTTTGAGCTATTGATTGGGCTGGAAAGGGGCCTTATGAAAAAAAAGTATGGCCTTTGGAAAAAATTGAGGTTTTTTAAAAAGGGGTGAGGCTTGTAAAAAATTTTTTAAATTGCGCATGTACCCCCTTGAAGGGAAATTTTTTAAAAAGATGCCCAGTATGGTTTAATGGGTGTTGAATAAATCATGTTTAAAGTCAATGCTATTTCTTCAGGAGGTTTTCCAAAAGAAAATATCCAAAATGGAGGGTTTTCCTGGACCATAACGAAAGGAAGGGGGGGGTCTGAATTGCAGTGGGGTCAAATGATGGTGTTTTTTAGGGTTCTGTATGAATTTTCCCAGTTGGGAAATTAAGGGTTTTCGGGCCCCTATTTCCCCCTCTAATTTCGTGATCTTCTTTCAGCTTTAAAAAGGGTTTCTCCCCCAGGGGCCCAGTACCAAAAAATTATGATGCCTTTTGCCTTAGATGAACACTGTAATTTCTATATGGTATTCCAATATGGTGCTGAGAAGGGGGCAGTTGGCTGTAATTTCCGTAATTTTTAGTCTATTAGTCTAAATCTGGATTTAGCAATGTATGGATATAAATGTCCTAATCATTGGGATTTAATGCCCTCTAAAGACAAGATGTGATTGACAAACATATGTTCTTCTCAAACATTTGACTATATCCTGTGTAAACAATTCAGCACTTGACCTGTCAACCTCCAAAGTACACATCAAGTACTGCTATAGAATATACTCTACATCAACATCTGATTCAACCTCAAAACTTAAGATAAAAAGGCCCTTTTTAATCTACTTGAGAATCTTTGTTATTTTCATAGTACACTGTCTTATGTCAAAGTTTTTAAATCTGTTTTTGTGTTGCTATTCCCTATATTAAACTAGACAGCAATATAAAACTACAATTACTCAAAAAATTCCAACAGCAATAGAGAATGTAATATATTTTATTGATCCATTTGCATTGCTTTAACACTTTTTATATTGTTACATTTTAATATAATCCATCGAAAAATACTTTTTAGTTTACGTGCTGCAGATCAAACACAAGGTGTGAGGGTCCTGCTCACAAAAGCTTACAATCTATGTGGGCATATGGGAGTGACAACAGGCGAAAAGTGCTTGAAGGGGTTGTCTCACTACAAGGATTGCTTTTTATGTTAAAGATCTTGAAAAAACAACTGCAAAAAAAACCCAAAAAAACTTTGCAATATGTGTCCTACCTATACCTAGATAAGTTTTTCTGAGTAGGGCTGGGTTCACACGAATTTTTTTGCATCTCATTGTGTACTGGGGATGTATTTTTACAGAAAAAAACCTTTGTATGTAGGCTCAGGAGAAATATAAGTGATTACACTGCAGTTACATTCAGTGACTTCTTCTCCATCTGTCCCAGACGCCATGATGACTTCTACCGTCCACAGCTCTTCACTGAAAAATTTATAAAACAAACATCTTAGACTCCTCATTTTATAAGCATTTCTCTACAATTTCCTATCTCTATACAAAATCCCCATCTATAGTGCCCCAAATGGTAATAATTACCCCCTTGTAGGTAAATATTTGCCCCCTATAGCCAGGTAGTAGCCCACTGTAGCCAGGTTGTAGCCCCCTTTAGCCGGGTAGTTGCCCCCTCTCGCCAGGTTGTGCCCTTAGCCGGTGCTGCCCCTCTAGCCAGGTTTTTAGCCCCTCTAGCCAAGTTACTGCCCCCTTAGCCCGTTAATATGCCCAATGTAGCCAGTAATATGCCCCTGTAGCCAGTAATATGCTCCCTTTTAGTCAGGTTATTAGCCCCTTTAGCCAGGTTACTGCCCCCCTTAGCCATTAATATGCCCCCATAGCCACATAATATGCCCCCTTTAGCCAGTAATATGCCCCTCTGTAGCCAGTGATATGCCCCCCTGTAGCCAGTGATATGCCCCTCTGTAGCCAGTGATATGCCCCCTGTAGCCAGTGATATGCCCCCTGTAGCCAGTGATATGCCCCCTGTAGCCAGTGATATGCCCTCTGTAGCCAGTGATATGCCCCCTGTAGCCAGTGATATGCCCCCCTGTAGCCAGTGATATGCCTCCCTGTAGCCAGTAATATGCCCCCCTGTAGCCAGTAATATGCCCCCCCTGTAAGTCAGTGATATGCCCCCTTAGCCCATGTTGATATTGCCCCTGTAGCCATAATATGCCCCCCTGTAGCCAGTGATATAGCCCTCTGTAGCCAGTAATATGCCCCCTTAGCCACATATGCTCCCTGTAGCCAGTGATATGCCTCCCTTACCTAATAAAAATAAAATAAAAAAAAAACCTACTCACCTCAGCACCGTCCGCGCCTCCTGGTCTTGCAGCTTAAGAACGGTGTAAGCAGCGTGATGTCCTCACGCTACTTACGCCATCTCGCGGGGCCCTGGGATCTCCTCCGCCGGCACTGCTGCCGGCTTAGAGGATCCCAGCGTCGCAGAGGGGTGATGAAAGTGGTGCGTCACTCCCCCTGCGACGCTGAGGTGTATGTACAGTGCTCGGTGAGCGCTGTACATACAGGGGAGAAGACAGGACAGTACCGATCTGTCCTGCCTCCTCCCCGACTCTGACTGCGCGGCCGCTGTGACATGGCCGGGCAGTCATAGAGATCGGCGGGCGCCGCCCGCACTAAGGAGTGCTCCAGGCCCACGGCAGTGGCCTGGAGCCGATGAAATTTGGGGCACAGGCAGATTTATTCGGGGTTCGTGCCCCGAATGAATCTACCTGGCGACGCCCCTGGTATGGGCTACACCAGCTTCTCAGCTCGCTATAGATACAGACCTGTTCAATCTTTCATGATAGGCTGCCAGCACTAGTTGCTATAGCTACAGACCTGGTGTTCTCAGCAGCTCATCACTGCAGACCAGTAGTAACCAGTAAAACCAGCAAACATGCCTCTAATTAAAAAATGAAACTGAGAAAACAGGACTGATGTAAGATGAATCAATGTGGTGACACAACCCCTTTAATTTACATAATTGACAAACCATAAACATGGGGTTGTATACATAAAAAGGGATAAACCTGCCACCAAGATAGAACATCTATACACAAATATACATAAAGTGCATATGAGTGCAAAAGTGTATGGAGTGTCAGAAAAGTGTGGGACTGAAAGTGGGGGATTAGCAATTAGGAATCTTATTAGGAATCTTACTAACATTGGACGTATAGGTATGTCCTAGTGTCGGTAAGGGGCTATGTAGCAGGCAGGTGCTGGCTGCTATTTGCAGCTGACACCCCTAGTTCAGAATATAATGTAACCGACTGCATTCTGTGCTGTTTAACCCCTTATTCGCTGCAGCGTCTAAGTGAATGAGAAATGGTGTTACGCGCCATTTCTCAATCCGATAGCGGGGTCTTGATCCCTTTGTATGGTGGCTGGAAGCCTTGCAAGCCTTCCGTTTTACTACTTCCTATCCCAGAGAGTAAGTAGTAAAACCGACATCATTATACACCCTATCACATTCTTTATACAATGCAATAGGCTGTATTAACAATCGTGCCCCTAATGTAAAGTTCCCAGAGGGACTCAATGTTAAAGTAAAAAAAAAAAAAAAATGATAATGTTTTGAAGTATAAAAAAAAATATTAAAGTTCAATCACCCCCCTTTTGCTATTTTACAAATAAAGCAAATAAAAAAAATAATAATAAAGAAGTTACACATAATTGAATCCCCATCCAAAAAAGTCCACTTTTAAAAAAATATAACATCATTAATTCATATACTAATACTGTAGAAAAAAAAAACCCAAAAACGAAAAATTGCGTTTTTTTTTTTTTTTTTTTTTTTTGTTTTTTTTTTTTTGGAGGGGGGGGTCATTTTGCATTCCTTAAAATTTGGAAACTTAGAAGTTTATTGGCTAGACGTACCTCCCACCCTTGGGATTTAAACAGAAGTCTTTTTATGGTTAAAGGGGAAAAGAAAATCTTTTTCATACCCCATGCTGCTATTTTATGTAGATATTCTACTCTAGAGGAAAAAAAAACACAGTCCCAGAGGCCTACGCATAAATGGAAAAATGGGGCCCATGTTTTTTTAAAGGGGATTTTTGGGGCTTTGCGCATAATTTATCTATGCTCAAATTAAACAAATCCCCTTTCCCTGTTTTATTCTAAACATTGTTTTCAATAGAAGACTAATCTTAATGTAACATTCACATATGCAGTTTATATATTTATATGATAGAATGTCAACTTTTCAAGGTTTGTCGTTTTAAAATTTGCTAAAAAAAACAATTTAAATTGCTGGAACTTTAACATTGATTCACTAGCAAAAATAACTCAAAAGGCACTGTGGGAATTCTGGTATTACACAGCAATGTGTGCAGGTGAGCACAGGTGACACAGGTGTAATCCTTTCTTATGAATCAAAAGAAGACTGTATTCATCGATGAACAAAGAGCTCACATATAATGCGGAATAACGTCATCAGGCAGTAAGCAGTGTGCCATATGTTTCAATTTTGCTCAACGTGTTTTTACAATTTTTCTGCTGCAGTATCAGAAATAATTTAAGGAAACTGTAAAAAATCTAATGCAGGATTAATGTTATATCTACTCAAACACCCTCCATGTCAATCATCATAAAGCAAAAATAATGTAATAAAGAACATGATCACAATGGGAAATTTTAACCCAAAGGGCTCTCCAAACATCTTGCTTAATTTCCCGATACCTCCCTCACACAATCTCCGCTCCTCACAAGACCTTCTCCTCTGCCCCCTCATCGCTCCCCCACGCAAAAAGCTCCAAATTTTTTCCCCCGCCTCCCCCCACTCTGGAACTCACCCCCAACAAATCGCTCTCCCCAACTTTCACCAGTTCAAAAGCAACCTGAAAAACCATCTCTTCAGATAGCCTATAACCTACACTAACCCCACCACCAGTACACCGGCCCAGAAAACATGCCCAGCCCCACACTTCTGTCTCTCCCTGCTCCCTTCTAGATTGTAAGCCCTCATCGGGCAGGGCCCTCTTTTCCTCTCTGTATCAGTTACTAGTCATTTATCATCACCATTGTATTTGTTCAACATTTGTTATGTATGCAATTCCCCTTGAATGTACAGCGCCCTGGAATCAACGGCGCTCTAAAATAAATTATAATAATAATAACCAATATGCCATTATTCAAGTCAGCATGTAACCCATAGCTGGGTGTCCATGGTGCAGTGTCTGACAGAAAGTTGCTGCTGAGGTCAATGACTCTCTTAATTCTGAATTTCTTTGTAAATAACCATCCATCTCTCATTTGACAAAGAACTTTGGAAATATAAAGCTCACTTCTGGAAGACTGCTGCATCAAGTCACCAGATTTCATAAATATCCTTAAGAGAACCACAATATTACTTTTCAATGCTTTTTTTTTTTTAGATAAGAGCAAATAACACAAAAAGTAACAATATCACGGTCCAGCTGTGATACATATACATATATGTACACATAGGCGACATGTTTGAAGGGAGCTGCATCAGATATCTGGCATCCTTTCAGCCAGATATCAGGCGCAGCCCCGTTCGTACATTTTTTAATCTCCCACACACCATTCTCGGGCACATTACATAGCGCCTGCGGTGCTTTGTAATGAGCCCTATCCCGGGGGACGTGTGGGAGGCGGGGCACACTAGAACCGTACAAAGCTACATATTTATAGCTTCGCAACGGCATTTCTAGGCGCATTACAGCTGGAACAGGTATACCACTTTCATTAACACGCCAAATTTCATACATGTCACCCATAGTGTGCATGGATAGATAGATAGATAGATAGATAGATAGATAGATAGATAGATAGATAGATAGATAGATCACAGCTGGACCGTTATATTATGACTTTTTGTCTTATCTGCTTTGAAAAAGTTGAGATAACATTATTCTATGCTGTGATCTCTTGTTGCATTATCTGTCAAGTTTAGTTTTGCAACATCTATTTATCTTGAGAGAGAGAGAGAAAGAAAAATTGAGAGAGAGAGTGAGAGGGAGAACTCCATGCACAGCAGGTCCTCAATCAGTTGATCAGGCCGTTTACCCCTCTTCTAGACAAGGCTTATTTTCCTTTTCCTTAGTACATGAGGGTTTGAATGCCAAAGTACTTTCTCACACTCAGTTATTCTACAAATTTTTTTTGTTTTTGCCTTATCTTCCAGATACTTAATTTTTTATTTTTATGTAATTCTTAGATTTGATTTTTTTTTCCTTTTAACTTTTAATATTAGTTAAAATAGTAAAACAAAATGAAAAAGTTCGGGCCACATGTATGAAAACTGTCTGGATCTAAGACATTCTTTGTTGCTCGTTGCAACCAAACAAAGCGCCCTTTAATTTTTTCAAAGCAGTATATGAAATCAAAGGGGAGCTCTGATTGGTTGCTATGGACAACAAAGGCAATCTTAGACCTACACAGTTTTCATTCATGTCCCCTTCTGTTTTTCACTTTGTATTTATTTTTTAACAGCAAATGCGGTTCTAAAATTGTATCATTTCTGTTATGAACGTTTCCATATACGTTTATAGGGTTGTCGTGGGTGGGGATAAAAGCATAGTTGCCAACTTTGAAATTGAAAAAGCAGGAGATTGTAGTGGGCATGCCCATCTTGTCAGTGTGCCACGCCCCTTCAAAAAGCCACACCCACTCCACCTAACTGCATAACGGCTTTGGAAGAAAGCCAGGTAGATACCCTTATAGCCAGGTAGTAGCCCCCCATAACCAGGTAGTGCCCTTACCCGGCTAGGTAAAGATGCCCCCTTGTAGCCAAGTAGATGCCCCTTGTAGCCAGGTAGATGCCTCCTTTGTTTCCAGGGAGATGCCACCTTTGTAAGCCAGGTAGTGCCCCCTTTGTTTGCCAGGTAGTGCCCCTCTGTTTGCCAGGTAGTTGCCCTCTCTGTTGCCAGGTAGATGCCCATTGTTAGCCAGGTATTGCCCCCTTTGTTAGCAAGGTAGTGCCCCTCTGCGTTGCCAGGTAGATGCCCCATTGGTAGCCAGGTATTTGCCCATGTTTGACAGGTAGTGCCCCCTAATATTGCCAGGTTTTTGCCCCCTATGTTGCCAGGTAGTGCCCCCATTGTTAGCCAGGTAGTGCCGCATAGTGAGCCAGGTAGGATGCTCCCATGTTTGCCAGGTAGTGCCCCTTGTTGAACAGGTAGGTGCCCCATTTGTTGCCAGGTCGGTGCCCCCATTGTTTGCCAGGTTTGTGCCTCTTGTTGCCAGGTGATGCCCACATTTGTTTTGCCAGGTAGAGTGCCCCCATTGTTTGCGAAGTGGCAGAGCCCCCTCTGTTGCAGTGGATGCCCCCATTGTTCGCCAGGTAGTGCCCCCTTTGTTGCCAGGTAGTGCCCCCTCTGTTGCCAGGTAGTGCTCCCATTGTTTGCCAGGTGATGCCCCCTCTTTTTTGACAGGGGTTGTCCCCATTGTTTGCCAGGTAGTGCCCCTCTGTTGCCAGGTGATGCCCCATTGTTTGCCAGGTAGTGCCCCCTCTGTTGCCAGGTCTAGTGCCCCATTTGTTGCAGGTAGTGCCCCCAATTGTTTGCAGGTAGATTACCCCACTCTGTTGCCAGGTAGTGCCCCTTTTGTTGCCAGGTTGCGTACCCCCCCCATTGTTTGCCGGGTAGACCCCCCCTAAAAATAAAAAAAAACCCACTCACTGACCAGGCTCCTGCAGCGGGGCCACTCGGCGATCCTCAGCGTGCAGGGGGTGAGAGCAGCCGCACGTCATTTCCCCCCTGCGCGCGACCTGTATTTACGGCGCCCCGGCGACCTTTTTTTTTTAATTTCAGGGGGAAAAGGGAGGAGGTCCCTGCACAGCGAGACTTATTATTAAATTTTTTTGCAGAAAAATTACAGGGGTTGTCTCCATGCAGGTTTGTTTTTTTATGTTAAGATCTTGAAAAAACAAGTCACTTTGCAATATATGCCCCTTTAAAACAGTTTTCCTCCTTTCCCTAGATTCCCTTTTTTGGGGTGCTTAGCCCCTAGGTCACTTAGTAAGATGTTTGAGCTTCTGATAGGCTCCCAGCAGGGTTTGCTATAGCTACAGCCCGGGGTTCTCTGCAGCCTAGGGGAAACCCCGGGAAAACACGCCCCTGAATTCAAAATGAAAAAAAAGAAAAAGGACTGCGGTGGATGAATCAATGTAGTGAGGAAAAACCCCTTTAAACCCAACCTTGCTTTCCCTTTGATTCAGCAAAAAAAGGTGCTTTCTGCGCTGTCTTCCGGGAAAGCTGTTTTGGGCAATACTTTTGTTGACGGGGAAATTTGAAATATCACATGTTGGTCATCCAAATCAAACACGAAAAAGGGCTACTGTCTGGACTTGCCTAATATGTTGTTGCCAGGGATCCACTTTGCGTGTAACCTTTCCCTCGGCTCCCCGCCGGCCCAAGGGGAAAAAATTTACTTGCATACAGTGAGCAGGGCCATTGCCCGAAACGGTTTCTTTTTTCCACATGGTGTGGGTTATGTGTGTAGAGTTTTTTTACTTATTTTTGGTGATATAATAAAAGTTTGTTTTTAAAGTCCGCGGACTTGGGATTTTGGAGGGGCTGGGCCCCGGTGGAAGTCAAACTGGTTATTCCTTTCAGTGCAAGCACCCAAAAAAGCATGGCTATCTTATAATTAGTGAGTCCCATTTCTGCAATAGCGTCTTCAGTTCAAGAGGGGATCTGGTGGTGGATTCCCCTTTTTGATGTTATATCTAAAATAGTGTATGTGGACGAGGATGTCTTTCAAAAAACTCATCTTTTAAAGGGTGATCCCCTTTCCCGCTGTATACAATGACAATGGAAGTGAGTACTTGGAACTCCCATACAACAGAAGGGAGAGTAACAAACAAGCACAACCTCATCTCCATTCTGTATTGAGACTTGTTGGGGTTCATTTTCAAGATTTTGGGTTTTGGTCCCTGGTTGGGGGGGGAAAAGCACCTATCAGAATCATGGGTTAAACATCTTTATGCACTAAGGGCCCATGTATGAAAACTGTTAGGTCTAAATCTTTATGTTTCCATAGCAAACCAACAGAGCTCTTTTATTATTCTAGAGCACTATATGAAATGAGAGGGGTGCTCGATTGGTTGCTTTGGGCAACATAAAGAGTTTTAGCCCAGAAGCTTTATAATGTGGCCCCAAGGGTATTTCACATGCGGTTTTACTTCGTTTAAAATAGCTTTTCTGCGTGTTTGGATCCATTGTCGGACCCTAAACGGACCCAAACCGAGCTAAAAATAGCAATGTGATTTTCATTGCTTTTAATATGAAAATGCATTTGGGGGTTCACCAAGTAATCATTTATGCGTCTCATTTCATTTTCGTCCGTCTTTTGGATCCATTCCGGAATTGACATGTCAAATTTTTGATCCGTAAGACCCAGCAGGAGCCCATAATAAATTATAGGGTGGATCCCGGATGCGCCCGATGGGGGCCCCCCCCCTGGGGGAGGAGCATGACCGGCCGTGGGGGTGTCCGGGCGAGTGCATTTTGGGGGCGTGGTAATGTGTTGGGGGCGTGGCTAACGGGGCGGAGTGAGGGGAGGTTATTTAAGCCCCGCCTCGGCACCGAGGAGCAGAAGCGCGGCGGGGGGGGGGTGAATAGTCCCGCCCCCCGCCCTAAAAGGGGTTTTAGTGGTTTTGGGGGGGTCGAAGGGGAAAGGCATATGTCATGGTGGCCGTAGGCGGCTGAGGTTCTTGGGGTTGGGGTGAATAATTGGGGAGGGAGTCCCTTTGGGATAGGATTCCCCCAGCATTTTGGTATTGGGTCGGCCCCGGCGAAGGGGGGCTCCTTCAGGGTGTCATCCGGGGAGCAAAATGGCGGAGCCCTAAAATTGGCTTTTGGCCCCCGAGCCTGGAGTGGTGGGGGGAACGGGTGGTTGTTCCCTTCGGGGGTTTTGGTCGCCGGGCCGATTTTAGCTCCCAAAGGGCCTCGGCCCCCTGGAGGTTGGGGTTTTGGTTTTTGGGGTAGTGTTTTGGGGAGGTTATTACAATTATTATATATATTTTATAATATTATATTAATATTATATATTAGTACTTGGTTAAAAAGGAGCTTTAGGTTTGGGTAAGGGTATTTGGAGGTTACATATTCACCATATATTTTTAATATATTTATTTATTATATATATATTCACACACTCACCCGGCCCCTTTATTAGGTACACCTGTCCCAAATGTCGTTAACACTTATTTTAATCAGCCCAAAAAATGGCGGCAACTCAGTGCATTTAGGGATGTAGACATGGTCAAGACAATCTCCCCGCAGTTCAAACGACACAGTATGGGGGGAAAAAAGGTGATTTTAGTGCCTTTGAACGTGGCATGGTTGTTTGGGGCCAGAAGGGTGGTTGAGTATTTTAGAAAAAATGCTGATTCCTGGGTTTTTTACGCACAACCACTTGGGGGGGTTTTCAGGAATGGTCCCAAAAAGAAAAAAAATCCATGAGCGCAGTCCCCGTGGGCGGGGAAAAGCCTTGTTGATGCCGAGGGAAAGGAGAATGGGAAAAGGGGGTTCGAGTGACAGAAAGGCAACAGTGTCAAATAGCCACCGTTAAACCAAGGAGGCAGAAGGATCTTGAACGCATAGTACGGGAATTTGAGGCGATGGGCTACGCAGAGAAGACCACCGGGGGGGGCCACTCCCTTTTGCTAAGAACGGAAATGAGGCTCCCCTTTGCCAAGTCACGAAATTGGGCATAGAAAATTGGAAAAAAAAGTTGCCTGGTCTGATGGTTCGATTTCTGCTGCGACATTCGGAGGTTTTGGGGCAGAATTTGGCGTCAACAAATGAAAGGGAGCCATCCTGCCTTGTATCAAAAGGTTCAGGCTGGTGGTGGTGGTGTCATGGTGTGGGGGGAAAATTTTTTTTTGGGACTCTTTGGGCCCCTTGGTACCAAATTTGGTTGTTGCAACCCCTTTTGGAATCTTGCCGAAGAATTGAGGCAGTTTGAAGGCAAAAGGGGGTCCACCCTTATAGATGGTGACCTAATAAATGGCCGGTAGTGTATAAATCTATCTATTTCGGGGGAGTTGTTATTTTGTATTTATATGGTTGTTATTTATATTTTGTATTGTTAAAAAAAGGCTGCTGGGCCAATTATTCCAACGGTAGTAGTGTCTCTTTGGGTGGGGCCACAGTAGAAAAGGGGACTAAAGGAAGGAGAAAAAGGGAGGGGGTGGTCTGGTTGTGTGTGATTGACGGGGTGAGTGGGCAAAGCTACCTCAGGTGCCTTGGGGTCATGCTGCACCAACACGCATCCAAAAACGGCTACATGTTGGATAGTGTTGGATCCGTCGGCGCATGTTTTGGGATGCGATTTTCCCATCCAAAACAGGATCCGAAAAGTATCCCAAAATCGGTGTGAATACCTAAACTCCATGAGGCAACAGCCTTGGCGGAGTTTAGCCCCACAGCCCCCCCCCCCCAAAGCACCCCTTTTAAAATTACAAATTTTTTCCCTTTAAAAGAATGCTTTTAGAGCAAAATACCTGTAAACAGTATCAAATGGAACACATCACAAATTTTTTTTCCTTGGTTTTCATACAAGATGATAAAAATTGAAGTTATGCGGGAACCTAGATGAAAACTTAGGTATTTTGACCGTACAATTTGGGTAGTTATTTTTTCCTACATAATCATGAAGTAAAGGCTCCACTTTCCTCAATGAAATACCACATCTAATTCTGCTTTAAAAACAAAAAAAAAATGGTGTGCTTGGGGTTGAAAAAAGTGGAAGTAAGTAATGCAACATATCTATGGGTTACTCCCCTTGTTATTAAAAGAAATCTATCGGTAAACCCCATTCACGGGGGACATTTTCTTTGGGGTTGTTCAATACATTGTTTTGTTACCCGTCCTGTTTCTTGGTTACTTTGAATTGGAAGTGTTTACTGGCTTCTACTAGGTTGCAGTAGAAGCCAGGCTGTGCTAAAGCGACCGATTTAGCCCTTTAGGAGAGATCAAACAGGTTGTAGCCTAGGCCCCAGGAGCTGAGCGCCCCTACAAGGGGGATATTTGGAATAGGTAGGACTGTTAATGGATATATATGACAAAGTGACTTGTTTTTGCAAGATCTTTAACATAAAAAGCAATCCTTGTAGTGACCCCTTTAAGATATAGTTCAATGTAAACATTTGCATTTTAGTTATACTTCTTCCACCGAGATCTTTTTATTTTTTACTTTTTGTGGTGTCAGCCTTCTACATACGCCATCACTTTGGACTATAGGGCACTGCACTGTAGCTGATAGCCTTTTCTTGTCGAGGTCTATTGAGAAGACTGTAAGGTGAAGTAGATAAAATCATTCAGGTAAGACAGGATGTGTAACAGGCTCAGGCCTGTACTAGCATAAAGGTATTTCACAGACAGAGACAGCCTGTGGCAGGTGCAGGACCACCCTGAATGAAGCAGAAATAAATATGCCAACCCTGCAAAAATGTGTTTGAAAGTTTCCAGGCTAGAAAGCCTCCTATTCCCTTAATTACTTGGCGTTCTACCTGTGAACTACGTGTTAGAGACTAAGGCTGAGCTAAGTCTGGAAATTCACAGGTACTTCAATTGCTTCTACTTGCATTATCGTTACACATGTTCGGAAAATCAAGTTCCTGCTTAAGTGGAAACATCAAAATGAGAAGATGATGATGTGTTTCCTCACTCCAGATAACTTCTGTTACAATGCTTCTGATTTTAATAACCGAAGCCACGGTGATAGAATGGTGCTAATGCAGAATGTGAATGCATCGATAGATACTTGAGGAAATCATGGTTAATGACAGTAATAGAGCACTTCAGCATTATTTTATTCTATAATCTCCGAGGACACTTTACCTTAAATATCACCGTTCATCTGATGGGAGAGATTTCTGCTGCATTACATGAATTCAGCTGAAGTAAATGAGAGCTAAATGTTCCTAATTCTGTAATACAGAACCCCATTTCTTTTTTTTAAATAAGCTTCACTTGTTGGCAAAATTTGGAACAATGGTGTATTCACTAGGTTTACAGCCATAGCAGCTGCCATGGATATCCAAAACCTAAAAGGGGGTCTTGCCTACATTCTACATTGCAAAAGAAAACGGAACTCCCTATGATATATGCGCAGACCAAAAGCATAACCATTGGTAGCTATGAAGTCAAGTATCTGAGGAGGTTGGTCTCCACTGTAAATATTTGGCGCTATATTTTATTTGCCGCGACCTCTGCAGGACTAATGCAGCATTGCGTGCTGGACATTCAAAAAATGGCCATCTATGTACTGCATGGTCAACCTCATGTACGTCAACTGCAGAGACAATCCTTTCAGGGATTGTGGGTAGTGTTGTGATTCATTTCAGTCCATCCCAAATTGTGTTTTGCTGTAGCTCATCCAAAAAATTATTTCTAACTCTAACTGTTGGCGTTAGGGTTAGGGCTAGAGTTTTAAGGCCTTTTTTAGAGTTAACTAACCTCTCTGTGGTGCTTCTATGTCCACAGCGCCATTGCTCTGATGTCAAAAATCACATTACACCTTAAGTCAGAAGTGGTGTCGGGTTGGAAGTGAAGTTGGAGCAACAGTGTCGGTGGGCCTGGAAGCACTGCATAGATCTAAGTTAACCCTAAAAAGGCTTAAAATCCCTAACACCAACTCATGGTTGGGGTTATGGTTAGTGTTAGGGCTAGGGACAGAGTAAAAAAAAATTGGGTTCTCTTGAACCAGTGTCAAACTGAACAGGGACATATTTGGATAATATTAGTTTTGGGTTCAAATGTAAGCAGAAGCTATTGAGATCCTGCTGATGCCAGGTCTTGAAAGTCATGTTGACTCCTGACTTACATTTTTTGACTCTTGATATTAGATCTAAATTTTTTAAATGGTAGAACAAGTGAGCTGGGAAATTCATATTAGCTGCCTCTATGGAGATCAGTTTGGATTATAGCTGCAGTATAGGAAGATTGTCTTGGTAACAGAGTTGTGTGCAACCACTAATGCAATTTGGCAAAAATCAACAGTGGTTCTTTATGATATTAAAGCTTAGTCAGTTGTAGAACAGTGATATAATCTTTCCAGCAATAGTTAGTCTTAAAATATTACCAGAATGTGTCTCCCAAATGATTGCTGTGTTGTTCTTGGTTTGGCACTGAATATTCCAGAAATAAGAGCTGGGTAAATTTGCTATATCAGCTAAAAAAAACTTTTTGTATATAAGTCTGCCAGGATATTAAATCATTGCGTAGAAATTGTATTCACTTATATTAGTTATTAAACTGAAGTATGACATTTTTTAAGATGAAACTGTAAATGGATATAGATAGGTAGGCAGACAGACAAATAGATAGATAGATAGATAGATAGATAGATAGATAGATAGATAGATAGATAGATAGATAGATAGATAGAGGAGAGATAGATCAATAGATAGATATGGGATAGATAGATAGATATGAAATAGATAGATAGTTAGATATGGAAATGATAGATAGATAGATAGATAGATAGATAGATAGATAGATAGATAGATAGATAGATAGATAGATAAGCATCAATACACAGTTGTAGAAAAAGAGACATAATTACATCTTCAGATAACATTTGGTAATATACACTGGTAACATTTAGTACCAGGACACTCCTTAGTCAATGCAATATTCTGTACCACAAGTTTATATGGGGTCTATGATTTTATAAAGTGATCTCATTTGTTATTATAAGAGTAGTTCCAGCTCTGGATTTGATGATGATATTGTATCAGTACCATGGATAGTGCTGTGGGCATATGTTATCAGTTGTGTTGGTGCCAGGAGTGGAGCAGCCTCTGAGCAGAACTCACCTTTGCCCAGCAGTTGATTGTACCTCATGGTTCAAAAGAAAAACATTAAATAAGTAAGAAACAAGTGTTCATCCTACATAACTAACAGGGTCATCGAACAATTATGCACTTGTCTAATTTCCTTGTAGATTCCCCTGCCCTGCTGGATTCCCAGGAATGTCTTCCAGTTACCTTGACACTTTTATGTTCTCCACATAATTCCTACGTTCCCTGGACTTTCATGTGTGTTCTTGCCTTCATTCCTGGCCACTACCTCAACCCCTTATTATTGTTCTGCCACAGAAATGTAAATGCAGTAGCAAAATATAAGAGGCAAAATGACTTCTTGTGCCGAGCACTTGCTACCAATGTGCAGCATCTCAGTACAATTTTAAAGAGCATTTTACATTTTACATTTTTCCCTTATTACTTTCATCTCTAGGAAACATTCATTGACTGCCAAGAGGGCCACTATGGCAACTCCAGCATGGGTTGCTTCCTTTTCCTAGAAATACAAATGTAAAATCTGCAGTGCCATGACCTTTGCCGACTGTCTGCAAATTCACGAATAAACCTAAAAAAGGTGTAATCTGGAAAAATAAGGGTACCCATGAATTTTCCGTGGTTCTAGGATATTTGCATCTGCTCATACACCATTCAGCAACATAAACACTGTAATAAGAGATTGAGTCAAGATTCAAAAATTCCAAGTAGTGGGAGATTATGACCTTAGGCAGAATAGGTGAGGGACATACTCCAAAGGATTGGGTACTAGTTGTATTTATGAACTACACCACAGATTACCTTTAGAAATTAATGGGATGTGGTTTGTGTGTGAATTTTTTGTGGATTTGGGCTCTGTGTTAAAACCTGGCTGAAAATCCTCCATGTGGCCAATACTCTAGAAAGGTTACTGTGGCTGTGTCTGGTTATGGCGGGCACTGTGTTTGTCCATATTTATTAGGAGTTGTTCTTTTTTCAGTGATATCACCAGGGCCGCCATACAGGGGGTACAACCGCCGAACCAGGCTCCGCCTGGCCCAGTGTGGGCCCCGAGCTCCTGCGGGCCTCGCTGGCTGGAGTGCCCCGAGCAGTTGCCGTCGCTCCCCGGGGCCCGGCCGCGAATCCGGTCTCTGAACGCCCGGGCCCCGCGTCCCGAGCGCTCAGAGACGGCCCGGGAGTTGGGGACTGATGTCCCCACTCCTGTGGCTGCGCGGTGTCAGCGGAGCCAAGCGCCACTAGCGCTCCACTCCGCTGATCTCCCGGCAGGCTGAAGGGGTTAGGTCTTCAGCTGCGGGCGCCGGCCCCTACTGCTGACGTAGGTGGCACAGCGATGTCACATCACCGCGCCGCCTATGCAGGGCGGCAGGAGCGGCGTGGGGAGCACGGAGCGGCGGGCGGGAGCGGGAGCGAGGCTCAGGTAAGTGACTGATTTGGTTTTTTTTTATATCTAAAGGGGGCCCTGCTGCTGCTACTAACTAAAGGGGGCCCTGACTGCTGCCTATATTCTAAAGGGGGGCCCTGCTGTGCCTACAACTAAAGGGGGCCCTGGCTGCTGCCTATATCTAAAGGGGGGCCCTGCTGCTGCCTACATCTAAAGGCGGCCCTGACGCTGCCTACAACTAAAAGGGACCCTGACTGCTGCCTACATCTAAAGGGGGGCCCTGCTGCTGCCTACAACGAAAGGGGGCCCTGGCGGCTGCCTAAATGTAAAGGGGGCCCGGGCTGCTGCCTACACCTAACGGGGGCCCTGGCTGCTGCCTACAACTAACGGGGGGCCCTGACTGCTGCCTATATCTAAAGGGGGCCCTGCTGCTGCCTACAACTAAAGGGGCCCCTGACTGCTGCCTATATCTAAAGGGGGCCCTGACTGCTGCCTACAACTAAAGGGGGCCCTGACTGCTGCCTACTACTATAAGGGGGCCCTGGCTGCTGCCTATATCTAAAGGGGGCCCAGGCTGCTGCCTATATCGAAAGGGGGCCCTGCTGCTGCCTACAACTAAAGGGGGCCCTGGCTGCTGCCTATATCTAAAGGGGGCCCTGATGCTATATTCTAAAGGGGGCCCTGACTTCTGCCTATATCTACCGGGGGCCCTGACTGCTGACTATTTCTCAAGGGGCCCTGAGTGCTGCCTATATCTAAGGGGGCCCTGACTGCTGCCTATATCTAAGGGGGGCCCTGGCTGCTGCCTATATCTAAAGGGGGCCCTGATGCTGCCTATATCTAAAGGGGGGCCCTGACTGCTGCCTATATCTAAAGGGGGGCCCTGACTGATGCATATATCTAAAGGGGGGCCCTGTCTGCTGCCTATATCTAAAGGTGGGCCCTGGCTGCTGAAAACAACTAAAGGGGGGACCTGGCTGCTGCCTACAACTAAAGGGGGCCCTGCTGCTGCCTACAACTAAAGGGGGGCCCTGCTGCTGCCTACAACTAAAGGGGGGCCCTGCTGCTGCCTAACCTCTAAAGGGGCCCGGACGCTGCCTAACCTCTAAAGGGGGCCCTGACGCTGCCTAACCTCTAAAGGGGGGCCCTGATGCTGCCTAACCTCTAAAGGGGGGCCCTGACTCTACCTAACCTCTAAAGGAGGGCCCTGACCGCCTACAAACTAAAGGGGACTCATGGCTAGGTACCCACCAATCCTACTTGGGGCTGGCCTACCAACTTATCCGGCGGGTGTCTTCCTACCTAAATAGGGCCTATCTAATTACCTGGGGCCCTGCCATTTGCCTACCTACCTGGTAATATAATTGTTAGGGGAGCAGTCCATAGCTGTAGCATTATCTCCAGGGGGGTTAGTCCTCTCCCCACCCTCCAACCCCTTAGGATACTAGACCTGTAAGTTATGGCTTGTACCCGCTCTCCCACCCCTGGGAAGTTTGTACAGAGGTGGGAATAGGTAAAGAAATGCTTGAAAATTGGAGGATTCTAATGATTTGTGTGTAATTTCTGCAGGGATGAGTTGTGGCGGGACAAGTCATCATGGCGGTGTGGAATGGATGCAGAAGAAAAGGGAATAAGAACGACTCAAGAGAATGAGAACGACTTCCTCGATATGACGTCTCTGGTGAGTCCTGATTTCAGCGGTGTATTTTGCTTCTATATTGAATCAGTGCATGTATTCTCTGTAATGTGATGTTTACCTGAGCTGGGTGTCTGACCTCTATTGTGGTGGTGTTGTAGGTTTATACCTGAGGGTTGGTGTGTTGATCGGTCTATGTGGTCTCTTATTATGGCGGTGTTGTAGGTTATACCTAGCTCTTAGCTGGTGTTTGACCTTCTATGTGGTCTCTATATGGTGGTGTTGTAGGTTATACTGAGCTGGTGTCTTGACCTTTATGTGGTGTCTATGTGGTGGTGTTGTAGGTTATACCTGAGCTGGTATCTGACCTCTCTGTGGTCTCTATATAGCGGGTGTTAGTAGGTTATACCTGAGCTGGTGTTGGACCTCTATGTGGTGGTGTTGTAGGTTATGTCGGCGCTGGTATAATGCCAGCGTACATGTGTCCTGATTGACCCTGTGATAGGAGGTACACTTACTTTCTTGCTGGTGTTTATTTTAGAAGGTGGTGAGGTGCTTGCGTGACCAAGGGAAACATGGAGGGGGATATTGTATGTGGGCTGGTGGGGGTGGATATTGTATATGGGCTGGTGTGGGGTGTATATTGTATGTGGGCTGGTGGGGGGAGTGGATATTGTATGTGGGCTGGTGGGGGGTGGATATTGTATGTGGGCTGGTGGGGGGAGCGGATATTGTATGTGGGCTGGTGGGGGGGAGCGGATATTGTATGTGGGCTGGTGGGGGGAGCGGATATTGTATGTGGGCTGGTGGGGGGGTGGATATTGTATGTGGGCTGGTGGGGGGAGCGGATATTGTATGTGGGCTGGTGGGGGGAGCGGATATTGTATGTGGGCTGGTGGGGGATATGGATGGAGCTACTTAGCCCTGTGTCTATGATATGTGAGACAGACAGACATGTGACTCACTTGCTATTGTACTACACAATACAGTTATTTTTTGCACACTGTATTATGTGGTAAATGGGCGACGTTTATGTCCGAGAGGCCGTTTTTTTTTGCGGGGGGCGAGGCGATCGGGTTGCTGGGGGCGGGGTTTACATGGGGGGGCCCAGGTGCTTCAGCTGTATGGGGCCCTGAAATTTCTGTTGGCGGCCCTGGATACCACTATTTATTGTAAGCTAATGGAGCACACTGTGGTTTTCACAATTTTTGACAGACTCTGTAGCCAGGAAATATTGACCACTATTTTCCATCTAGTGCCTTTTATCCGATATTCATTGACCGGCCATTTAGTTGAAACCACTTCTGTACTATATTGTGTAGGTCCACCTGGTAGCAACAAAACAGATTTTAAACTCAAGAAATTTTGCAATGTTAAAGTGGCAGTAAAGTAGCAAATGACATTAACAAGCAAGAGATCACATATTTCAACCACACGCTGCTGACTTTTCCATTTACAAATATAGGCATGCTGCGGGCTTTCAAAACGTCAGTATACTAGGGACAAAATCTACATTGGATCTACAGCAAAATCCACAACTTGTGGATTTGCCACAAGATTTGCAGTTGGAAATTTCTGCCACATGTGGACCTGGCCTTAAGGTATTTTGTAGAATTGGGCACAGCATACCTGCAGACATTAGCAGTAGATCCTTTTAGTCCTGTAAGTTGTGTGTACTGGGTGAATCAGACTTGTTTTTTACAACACATCCAGCAAGTTCTTGAAAATACTAAGATCTGAGCTAATTGGAGGCCATATTAGTACCTTGAACTCTGTGTCATGTTTCGCAAATCATTTGTGACCAAGCCTGCAGCATATCAGAGCCCATTACCCCGCTATTAGGGTATATTATAAATATATAATAATAAAGTGGTGTGCTTTACCTGCAACAATATTTAGGTAGGTGGTATATGTCAAAGTGATATTTACATGAATGCAATGACGCAAGTTTTCCAAGTTGAACCTTGTCCAGAGCATCATATTTTCTCCACCAGCATGCCTCCTTCACATACCGCATTCTGGTATCATCTCTTCTCCAGTAAGTGATGCACATGCATTCAGTCGTCCACACAATATAGAATAAAATATGATTAATCTAACCAGATCCTTCTTGCATTGCTCCATGATCCAGGTCTGATGCTCACATGCCCTTCGAAGGCACTCTTTGTGGAGGACAGAAATCAACATTGCTACTTTGGTCCACAACTACATAGTCCAGCAAGTTGTAATACACTGTGTGGAACCAGCATAGCTAGCATTAACTCAGCAATCTGTACTAATGGCTTTTCTTTAATATTGAATCAGAGAGGCCAGCATTCACCAATTGCCTTTTGTTGGCCCATTTTTAGTAGATACTAACCACAGTATACCAAAAACTCCCCATAAGACTTGCCATTTTGGTGATACACTGACCAGGTCCTCTAGTCATCACAATCTGGCTCTTGTCAAAGCTGGTCATATCCTTAAACTTGCTATTTTTTTCTACCTTCAAATCATCAACATCAACAGAACTGACATCCGCTGCCTAATAAACCCCAACCCCGAACTGGTGCCATAAGATAATCCATGTTATTCACTTGCCTGGTTATAATAACTTTTCTGGGTGGTGTACAGTAGGCTGTTACATGCATTATTTAGAACTCCGTTCTATGCACCATATGGATTTTAGTAACAGATGTATAATTTTTGTCCTGTGCTTACAGCTATGATGACGTTACACATACATGTGAGATCTACTATAGCTGAACACCGTGTAACTGTACCGAAGATTGCCTTCCCTTTTCCACTTGTACAGTCAGCTCCGTTGTCATCATGACCCCTCTGAGCTATGTAAACAAGCAAGTCCCATCCTGCTCTTAAAGACTGAATCTTGTAATCACATCACAAAGACAGTGATGTCTTTGAGTCAGGTAGACAGACCTGCAAAATTAAGAGGGTAGAAAGCTTTTACGATTTCGAGGTGTTTTCACATGAAAGCGCGTAATGTAATACCCTGAGAAGAGCAATGCACTGAAAGGATTTATTCTGTAGGAGCAAAACATCTTTCCAGGAGGCTATTTATTAATTATTTGACACTGTCCTAAGAGAAAAATATTTGCAGTACATTTCCTGTCATTTACATCAATCACCAGGGGTACTAAGAACATAAAATAGTGTTCAGTCATCTAACAATTCCTGTCCAATCCTTCAGTTTACTGCTTATTGAATACATTTGTGGATTTAGGATTGTGACACAGCTAGCACTAATTTACTGTATAAAATGCTATGATTTGAAAATTGCCTGAAACTGTTAGATTTGTAAACTAACATCCACAATATTAATGGCATAGATAAGGATAAAATAGTCACCAGTGCAGTCTCCTTTGTGATAGACATCCACTGTATTTGTTCTCAGCTTATAAATATTCTCCATATTAAGGGGTATAGCATTTAAGGAGCAAAGTGAGTACGTTGCCTTAGGGGTATTTTTCTCAGTGGGCATCATTTTTGATAGGTTTATGTTTCCCCAGCAAAATAAGTGATAATGTGTTCCTGCCCCACAGATATTCTTCTTCCATGCTCTAATGAGAGAAATTGATAGAAATTGGTACTGAAAGCAGAAGTTACATGCATTAGGTAATGAAAGATCACTGACTGTAACAATGCCGGTTGGTACAAGACTGAAGGACGGCTCCACGTATGGCAATTGTATTTTCTGGGTCCTAACAGTGGCTCACAGTACACAGATTCCTTAAGGGTGCTTTCGCACAGAGCGTTTTTGATGCATTTTTTCAAAGCGTTTTCTTTTGTGCAGGAAGGCACAGCAATTAATGCTGTACATTGCTGCACAAAAATCGTAATTACCGCGATTTTACCGCGAATTTACCTCGATTTTTGTGCAGCAATGTACAGCATTAATTGCTGTGCCTTCCTGCACAAAAAACGCATTGAAAAAAAGGCACCAAAAACGTTCCGTGTGAAAGCACCCTAAGAGCTTCAGCAGAACCACAATGTAGCAAATTAAACAGTCACAGGAAACAATAAGGGCTTGTCCCCACGGCACGGGTTTTCTCCCAGTTTTATTTTCCCGTATACAGAGCTGTGTTAGGGCTTCTTTTTCTGGGATAAACTGACGTGGTATCACTTTGGCACTTATATGGCTTTTTTATTCCATTTTATAGGCAGTGGAATGAACAAGAATTGCAATTCTGCCATTGTTTTTTTTTTTTTTTTTTTACACCATTTATTTTAACATTTGTGCAGGTAAAATAATGTGACCTATTTGTAGGCTACATCGTTATGCACATGGTGATACCAAATATGTGTAGTTTTTAATTTATGATCTTTTTTGAGGCGATTGATGCGTGTAAGGGGAAAAGGGTGGTGTACGTGTTTTACTTTGTTTATTTATTTGTTTTATTTTTGTATTTACTTTTACTTTTTTCCCACTTCTACTTTATTTTTTCACTTGACCCCACAGGGGAATTGACTCATCAATCTAGTAGATCACTGCAACAGTACATAGCTGTACTGCTATGTACTGTAGCTGTCAATCACTGGTGATGTCAATCACTGGTGATGTCAGATTCAATCCAGAAACTTTTTTTAGGCTCCCAGGTTTCCATAGAGTCCATCGGTACCCCGCAATCGTTTTGTGGGGTACCAATAGAGACAGAGGGAGCTCCCTCCTACTGTCTTTTCCTTAGCTGCCGCGGTCGCATTTGACCACGTTCTGCAGCGACCAGAGTGAACTCCGGCTTCAGTCGTTGCTGCAGGACACCCGCTGTAATGTAGTTTTGGTTTCCTGCAGCAATCATGCAGGCTCTATTTTTGTTATCCATGACTTACATTTACATCACTTTGTGTTAATCCCTACCCAACTATGACATAAACTTATGTCAAATATCAGGAAAGGGTTAGTTAAATGGATGTATGCATGTTAACAGGAAATATTTCCAATATAAAGCAAAAGTTCTAATGCCAATTTTCACTAGCAGTGATCAGTATGATCATTAATTACCATAAGTAATGTGCAGATGCTAATTGACATTAGAACTAATAGGACTACACCTCTAGTCACCTACAAGGATTATATGACCGATCCTTTTTTTTACATTTTTCTTTGTATACCCATTTGGCTAGAGAACGAACAAATACACTGTATAATCATTAGAGTCAATAATAAACATGTAAAGTACATTTTGCCCACAGATATTAGACAATATTAGTTTTTGGAGGTTCCCCAAACTCCTTTTATGGTACTTCTTCTCCCACGTTAAAACAATACTACAGTAATTTCCTAAAATATGCATGAGTTGACAAGTCTATTGTTTCCATTTTATTTTTTTTCCCAACAAGCACCAGCTTGTCTCAAGGCGAAATCTTTCAGAGTTGGTTAGTCTAGAAGCCAAACAATTGCATTTTTTGGAATTTTCTTTTACCACAAAATCATAGTCTCATCACTCTAGGAGACAAGAATAGGCTTATGGAATTTCTGTCATTCCCTTCCATGCTTTTGATGTTACTCACACTGCTCTGAATTAACTTGAGAGCCACAGTCTGTTTTATATCACTGGCGGCTGCAAGTTGATGTGAGGAGGAAACTTTTTTATGTTTCTCTCTAGTGCATAGTTGTCAGTTCTCTCTAACTTACAGGGACAGGTCTAGCTGTTGAGGATTCCATGAATATTCAATGTCCTTTAAAATGTCTATATTTTTTTTTTTGTAGTGAATAAAGAAGTGTATTTCTGGCTGAAGCTACACAAGGGCTTATGTTCTACAACAGCCCATAAGATATTGTTACACTACAATTACGTGACTCCTATTCCATTTCCTAATTTTTTTCGCCATGTGTTACCTTGTTATATGAAAACTACATGAACATATGACTATCAAAAATGTGGAGGAGGGGATTCTTAACCCCTTAAACATCGGCCAAGGGACAATTGTTTTTTTTTCTTTATTGCCGCATTGTATTCCACACCATTTTTTCCATCTGTACAAAGGCTCATCTTTTCCCATGATTTAAGCTGGATTCACACCTCAGTTTTGTCGCCAATGCAATTATCTGTCGGGATACTGTGAAAAACGGCCAAAGCAAAGTCATAGGAAACAATACAGCAAACCTAGGGCGACATGTATGAATTCGAATGCGCACTTTTTTTTTATTTGGCGCCGACACTCCAGTTCTAAATAGATATAGAAGAGTGTAGAATACGACAGTATGAAGATTTTTGGCACATTACATAGAGCTCTATGCACCAAACTTTGTATGGGCATAGAGTGTAATGCGCCAAACTTGGCGCATTAAGCTCTATGTAATGCGCCAAAAATCTGTCGTATTCTACATTCTCAGAATCTCATAATCTGAGCATTGAAACATTAAGAGGGCGACATGCATGAATTTGAATGTATTTTATTTTTTTACTTGGCACCAACACCACAGTTCTAAATAGATATAGAAGAGTGTAGAATATGACAGATTTTTGGCGCATTACATAGAGTTTAGTGTGCCAAGTTTGGCGCATTTCGCTCTATGCCATACAAAGTTTGGCGCATTAAGCTCTATGTAATGCGCCAAAAATCTGTCGTATTCTACACTCTTCTATATCTATTTAGAACTCTGGTGTCGGCGCCAAGTAAAAAAACAGTACGCATTTGAATTCATACATGTCGCCCCTAGTCTTATTTGGACTACACGTGTTCTGTTTCCCAAATGTACATGGTAGACACCTCTATTTTGTATCAGAAAAATAAAGAGAACCATCATTTTTGTATTGTGACATACTGCCGTACCCGCATGTGGGAATGTTTTTTGCAGAATGAGTTATTGTTTTCATTGGCATTGTTCTGGCCATTTAAAATCTATATACTATTTCAATTTTTGTTGGGGGTGGAGAACAGCAATTATACTGTTGTTTTTACATTGTTTTTTGGAATTTTATTCCCTTAAATACCCTTTGATCTACCTAACTTTATACATCATAGTTGCGGTAATTTTTTTATGGTTTAATATTTTTCACTAAATAATTTGGTTGACCCTGGTGCCATGGTAATTTTTTGGTTGACCCTTTTGTACTGGTAAATCTTAGTACCTCATGACTGTCACCTTTTCCTCTGTCAAACTCTTTAAATGCCATTATCACTACTTAACTTAGCATCTAAACGAATAAGTGGCTTTCCTTGAAGGCTCCTTCAGAGATCACACAGGCACAGATTATGTGTTTTTATAGTCAAAACACTTTCAGATGGTGTTGTGGTAGGTGAGGGTTTTAGGAACACGGATCCTATGGAATGCATAGGGATCATTAAATCGTGCTATCATCAATACGTAGAACTGGAGTTTGAATGCTTCAATACTCTGAAGGAGCCTTCAATGAGAGCTACTTATTCGTTTAGATGCTAAGTTTAAGGGGTTGTCTCACTACATTGATTCATGTCACCTCAGTCCTGTTTTCTTGGTTTCACTTTGAATTTAGAGGCGTGTTTACTGGCTTCCACTAGGCTGCAGTAGAAGCCAGGTTTGTAGCTTAGCGACCAGTGCTGGCAGCCTATCAGGAGAGATCAAACAGATCTGTAGCTATAGTGACCTGAGGGGGCTGATGCACCCCATACAAGGGGGAAATATCTCATAATAGGTAGGAACACTGTTAATTGGACACATATTGCAAAGTGACTTGTTTTTGCAAGATCTTTAACATAAAAAGCAATCCTTGTAATGAGACAACCCCTTTAAGTAATGATCATAGCATTTAAAGAGTTTGACAGAGGAAAGTGTGACAGCATATACATGCATATATATAAGTAGATGCTGTTGACTATAAAAATTATATATATTAATACAATTGTGACAAGTAACTGATGCGGCTATTAAAAAAAACATTTGCCTTTTCTTGACACAAAGGGCCACATGTATGAAAACTGCTTAGGTCTAAAACTCACTTTTTCCCATAGGTTACTATGGGCAAAAAAGTGAGTTTTAGACCTAAACAGTTTCCATATATGTGGCCCAAAGTGTGACTGAGTTGGCAAGTATTCCTGACCACTTTTAAAAAATGTGGTGAATCATGCTATCTCAGTGGGAAGAACTGTAATGGCCAGCAGTTATGCATATACTTAGCTGGAGCCTCAATCTTTATAACTTTGTTTTGTTCCAGGTCTACACTAATTGCGAGAAACCTGCAAGGAAGTTTATATTTTCTACAGCCAAATCTAGAATGAGTATTGACTGTAAAATGAGGATGAGATTGTCAATCTGCCTAATATCCTCATGCTGTAGGAATGAGGTGAGAATGAACATTGGTAGCCCCAAGCCATTCACACAGGGCTCAGTTCTCAGATCAATCAGAGCGTGAGCTTCCTCTGGTCATTCTCACACTGTAACTACACTGCATCACAGACTGCATTAAAGAGCTATCAGGGAGGTTCACCACAGTTGTGAGAAAAGAGTTATTCCTGTTACTTTAAAGGTAACATGACAGCTGTTTCATGCAACCCCAACCACAGGCAACCTGAAATAGACAAAGGCTTCCTGACTGCTGTAAAGTGTGTTTTACTCTAAAAGACTATGACGTTTCAGAGAAAAACACCTTATGGGGGAAGTCCAGGTCTTTTTATTTTAATAAATATAAGATACTGTTGCTCCAATACAATAAAAAAATACACACCCGCCACTGTACTAGTGTTGACACTGCCGGCGTTGTCTCCCCGGTCTTCTGTTTTCATTCGACACTGTGGTCACCTGCCATTGCCTGATAGAATGATTTATGGCACACCAATACAACACCTACAAAAATGTTTTTTTTTTTATTATCAAAAATTGGCAGATATTACAAAGTATGTATTACCAAGTTCAGAAAATACAGTAGCCATTGCTCCAGATTACTGCATGTGTATAGAATATATTGCAAATGTCATGAACATTGATTTTGGATGTTATTACTGACGTTTCGGCACAAAACCTTTGTCAAGTGACATCTGTTGGCATAGACCAGGAGCCACAAGTGATATAAGCATCTGCAGTAGGTAAGTGTAAGGTAGGTACAAGCAATAGTTCTAGCACTGGCAGGCAAGATAATAATGAAAGGAGGTACGTGGCAGCAGCCAGGGGTGTCCAGTTGTAACAGCAGGTAGGGCACTACTGGCTATAGTAGGCTGCTAGAGTGTTCCAGGTGGTGTCCACAGAGTCAGGAGGAAGCGGCTATTAATACTGCCTTTGCCTGATGACACCGCTCAGAGCTGTTCACTTGCGAATAGTGATGTCAGGCAATGGCAGGTGGCCATAGCAGGCAATCAATGGCTGCAGCGCTCACAAGTTGACTGCAGCAGAAGACCGGGGAGACACCGCTAGCAGTATCAGCACTGGAATGGATGGTGAGTGGTGAGGTAAGTATGGATATTTTTTACTTTATTGGAGCAGCAGTATCTTATATTTATTAAAATAAAAAGACCCAGATAAAATTTTTAGAGATAACATTTTCCAGACATCCGGTAGAGCAGGTAGTTATGTAATATTGTGGTCACTGATAATATATCTAATAAAATACTGTCTAGTATGGATGGACTATATATAATACCAGTTGCTCGGCACACCTTGCAAAAAGTGTTTACAGATGCTGGGTAAATAAACACGGCGCCTTTCTTTCTTGCACCACTGAGCTGCGGCCAGTATTCATCCTATCTGAGGATCGCCTGTCTTATATCTATGGTATTACTAAAAAGCGACACATCTGATGAAGGTCTAAACAGGACCGAAAATGTTTATGTGTTGAATTTGGTCGCTTTAATAAGAAGTTGTTAATAAATCCTTATAAAATTCAATTGTATGGTGCAGTATGTTATATTTTGTATGCGGGTATACATAGATTGTAAACAGTATGGATGGACGTCACTGTCAGGAAAGAAAGTCACATTTGAACAAATTATTGTTCATTTCTCACATTTGAACCTCCAGGTAGTAGAATTACTGTATACAAAGGAGGTGTTAGTTATGGGGGAATTAATCCATCCTTTGACAGGTTTCAGTAATGGCAAAATGGGGTACTGTACATAATAAAGATGGGGGCGCATGATGAGAGCCTAGAGGGCCCAATGCTTATTTTCTTCTATACTCCCTCTCCTTGATTCTTGGTCATTTCTCTACTCCCTTGTTTGCTACATTTAATAATAATAATAATAATCTTTATTTATATAGCGCCAAAATATTCCGCAGCACTTTACAATTTGGAGGGCGTAGGTGCAGACAAAAAGACATAAATTGCACAATGAAAAGCTACTTACAGATGAGACACAAGGTGAGAGGGCCCTGCTCGCAAGAGCTTACAATCTTTTAGGTTGTATGGGTGAAAGGGAATCTATGGAAAGGGAAGAGCTACACAGGTTCACCACCTAATGGGGATGAAGAAACCAAGATAGGGTCATTTATATTTATGTACTAGTAAATTGATGTTAGTGAGTTAAAATGCTTAGAGTGGTTGTTTAACTTTAAAAAAAGCAGATACAAAAAGTATATATAATCACCTTTGCACTTACCACCATTGTAGAATTGAACCTGTCAGGAATGTCCCATCATCTGTGTCTACTTTCTATTTTGCGGTCAGCATGTGACCACTGCAGCGCATGGTCACATGCCATTCCCTTGACGTCACCAATCAAGAACTTAACAGTGCATGAGAGGGGATGTTAAAGGGGTTCTCCAGGACTATCTTTTTATTTGTTTGTAATATATTAAACTTTGTAATTTATACTGATTAAAAATTATTTACCTGTCCTGCTGTGCAGACCAGGCAAAGAGCCCTGTCCTCCCCTCTGTCCTGTAAAACCATGTGATGTTTATTGTTCACAAGGCCTCAGTGACCTTTGCAACACACTCAGTGGTTGAGCTTTGAAATCAGGCTCAGTTCAGGAACAGTCCCCTACAGTGGGTATGGCCAGAGCAGAGAATGATCTAGCTGTATTCACTTTTGCCAGTCTGTAGTTTGAAAGTGAATAGAAGTAATTAAATTAGAGTAATTAGAGTGGTGGGGGACTACTACCGGTAATAGAAGCAGAGGACAGGCTTACTCAAAGGCATTGTACAGTTTACAAAGTAACTCATGAGTCTTAGCTATCATCATTATCATGACAGCAAGTACAGAGCTGGGGGGATTACACAGCAATGTCAGTACATAGACCCTAGGAGTGATAACTGTGGAGGGAAGTTCTAGATTGCAATGCAGTCTGGGACTTGTAGGAAAGAGATGCTGGAGAACTACTGATGCACCCACAAGAAGATGAATAAGAAGACAAAAGACAAAAGAAACACATGAAGGTAGTGGAATATTTAAACTTTTCAATATAAATTCTGTTTATAGTGTTCTATGAAATCTTTTAACTCGCTGATAACCCCTTTAAGGGAGAGACAAGTGGCTGCTGAAGTCACTGATTGGCTGCAGTGGTCACGAATCAGCAGCTTCAGCACTAGAATGACAATAAGTATACAGTATATTTTTTTGTTTTGTTATAAGCTTTAGCACAATTGTAGTTGCTAAATTTAAGTTAGACAACCCTTTTTAAACTTTCTGTACTTTTTTTAAACAAAAAATAAATATAATTTGAACCCATGAGGTAAATGTATCTACTCAATGTGCATATAAAATATGTTTGCATAAACATCTTTGTGTTTATTTTGGTGAGAAGAACATTGAAACTAATTCTTAAAACAGCAGCAGATGATAAATTTATCTGTGTAATTTGCCGGGTTGTTTATAAAAGTGCAGTCAGTGTTTAGACGTGATTTGAGTATTTGAAAACACTGCTGTTGCCCCGCACACATCTGTGCAAGGATCATTCAGGCTTACTCACAGGCTGTATATAAGCAAGCCTCATTAAATGAGCTGGCCCTGTGATGAGGTAAAAACTCAGCAAGATATTGAATTCATTAAGTGCTGCCAATTAATAAAGGAAATCATAGAATGGCTCCCAGACAAGGTTACTACATAGCCCCTGAAATCTCAAATGTGCTAGAAAGTCCAAGACTCCAAGACCTACATTATTAACCTGTCCATGAGGAGATGGAACACATCCAACCATGCCTGATTATATATAGCTACAATACAAATAGTCATTTTCTACTGACACAAATCCTAGTTAGGACCTGAAAATTATACCCTTTTTCTCCCACCAAAACTTGCAAGCATCGTTTAAGAAAATAGAAAAATGGAAAAGGAACCCCTTACTAGTGTTATTAATTTCTATTTGGCAAATAAAGAGGCACAAAAGGAAATTTTAAATCACATCTTTCATTTCATCCAAACTGTAATTTCAGTTCTCTATTTTCCTGGGGGCATCAATTCTATCTCCCAGTTCCTATGACCTTAAAGGGATTGTACCATAATCAAGGCTACACACTAAACATTACATATCATTTAGTTACATTAAACAATATACAGCATATATAAAAAAAAAAAAATAACCCTCCCATCACCTTTTGTCCTTGACCCTACGTCCCACTCCTCCACTCTTTATTTTATTCTTATTTCTGATTAGTGGCCAGGACTTTCTTTTGGTCACATGACTACTTCTCAACTGACCAGAACTACAGATCACACCACAACCTCTACTTCTAAGCCGCACTTCCGTGACAGTTAGTAGATGTATGGAGACTCTCGGCAGTATGAACTGGGCATGCTCAGCCAGACAAGAAAAAAATACCAGATGGCTGAAACTACTAGCAACTAGAGATATAAGTTACATCTATTTGCAATGGAATATAATTTCTATTGTGGTACAGCCACAGTGCTAAAAGAATCATATATTTGATAAAAGTAGTAGAGAAACCCTTTAGGACTCTAACTACGATTTTTATATATTAACCCCTTAATGACCACCCACCATCTTTTGATGGTGGACAGTGCAAGTCGGTTGTCTGCGCGCTCCCGTCCGCGACTTGGTGGGAAATGCTGCTCAGCCGACAGACAGTAACACAGTAGCTGGTTGCAACCCAACCAGCCGGTTCTCATAAACTATAGCACTTTGCTAATGGTAACCAAGGATGGAGATGCTTACATTTTGGTTCCCCTCATTGTAAACTATGATCTTTGTATTGAGACAACTCCTTTAAGCATTAGTGTTTAGCGATTAAATCGAAAAAAGTGGAAATCTCCCAGATTTTCACTAAAATCTTGGTTCCGCGATGAAGTGATTATTTTCCTTAAAATCTTATCAATAATCGCCATTGCGGATTCCAATCGTGCCATTTTCTGCGCTTCCTGTAATTTTGGCGGCCAGCCAATCAGCGCAGAGCAACGGGGGGGGGGGGGGTGAAGAACGTCACCAGGGGGGTGTATAGGGATCTCAATGGCTGCTGAAATCACATAACCTTGTTTTATCTATGTCACTGCACTTCCTGCTCAGCAGCATTAGCTTCCACAAAGTGAATAGAACGGAGAGCTGTCTCTCTGCTCAGCTTTTTTCAAAGCTAGTAGAGACTATTTGCCAGCATTTTTACTACTGAAAATGCTCCTTAATAGATTAGTTAGCTTAGGATACAGCAAGATTAGAGAATTCTAGTTAGTATTAGTTAGAGATTTGGAAACAGCTCCAGTGCTCTGAACGGCATAGCTGCGGAGGAAGTGGGGGTTGGTGTCTGGTTCGGGGGGGGGGGATCCTCCATGAGACATACTTCACCTCTAAAGCCACTGTGAAACAGCACCAAATTTTATTTCTGCATTGCCAGCAGCCAGCACAGTCTGAGTTTTGGGTGTCCCTGTGTGGTAGGGTGCACGTCAGCATTTATATTACTCATATTTCTCCTCTCAAACCATGGTAAAATAGCACCCAATTTTATTTCTGCATTGCTAGCGGCCACCACATATATGACAAGTTGTTGGTCCCTGGTGCAAAAAGTAATAGGGGGCTCCTGCCAGTTACCATGTGCCATTTCCAATACTTGTTTTGTGTCAAAGGGGCACCATAGCAGCTGCTACCGCTGTACCTGCTGTGGCTACGCCGTCCTCATCTTTTCAGTTAGCCATTGAACGGAATGAATTATTTTAGCCTGTGAATTTTTTTCTGTGACTCTTGTATCCTGATTGTCTTGACTAAGATGTAGCATATATACAGTTTACTGTTGTGGATGTTAATTCAAGCTTCACCTCACCTGTTTGGGTGTAAAAATTAATCTGGTGTTCCTCTCCCATAGACCTTAATGTGAAAACAAGTTAATCGCAATGGGGG
>JAODAL010041503.1:0-35812 GCA_025379985.1 Phyllomedusa bahiana | reverse complement strand
ATACTGTATTTCCGTCTTTTAATTTAAGATTTTCCCAAAAACTTTTACCTTCTCAAATTTTTTTCTTTTAAATTGGACAAAATGCGGGGGTGGGTAAGCGAGCAAAGAGGGGGGTAGGACATGGGGGCAGAGGTAAAAGAGAGGTGTCCTTCCAGTGCTGGCGACAACCGCAAGCCAAGGGATCGTCGTTTGCGGCCCGCGGGCCTGTCATCGCCCGGGGGGTCAGGGGCCCGTAAATCTCGTAACAAAAAGGTCGCAATTTTTCTCAGTGGTTAATAAAACCCTGCATCCAGCTTTAACCTCCCGCCCCCCCAGTCAGGGCCCACAAAGTCGTCATCAGCATCATCAGCATCCGCCCCAACATGAAGCAAAGGGCAGCCCAAATGTCAACTCGTGTACCCACCACTGGGAAAATCCATTTTTAAAGACCTCTTTGATGAAAAAAATGCGGGTTGGGGTCAAAGGCATTTCAAAAGTCAAGAGGCCAAAGAGGATGATTTTGTCTGCTCTGAGCCCAATCGCTAAGCCATCATAGGGAGAAAAACCCCTTTTAAACGACAAAAATCCCCGGGGTTTCCAAAAGCCGCAGTGCCCCTTTTTTTAAACCCCAGCTCAAAGGGTTTTAGCAATTTTTTATCAAAGAGGTGTATTGATAGGTGCAAAAACCCCGTTTTTTTTTGTACACAATTTAATTACGTGTTTTTCCCCTTTGGGGAGTCCATTTTTTCATAAACCACCCTTTCCCTTTAATTTGAATACAGCAATTTTGTGCACCCAGGTGTATTGATAGGTCAAAAAAACCACTTTTATTATCCTACACAATTTAATTTTGTGTTTTTTCCTTTGGGCAGTCCAGATTGTTCTAGGCCACCTTGCCCCTTAAATTTGAAACAGCAATTTTGTCATCACCCCCAGATGTATTGATAGTGCAAAAAAACACTTTTTTATTTCCGTAACAATTTAAAACGTGTTTTTCATTTTGGCGCAGTCCAGCTTTGTTCATAGTGCCACCTTGCACTTAAATTTGAATACAGCAATTTTGTCGACACCGCAGGTGTATTGATAGGTGCAAGAACCACTTTTTGTTATCTGTACACAATTTAATTACGTGTTTTTCACTTTGGTGCAGTCCAGCTTTGTTCATAGACCCCACCTTGCACTTAAATTTGAATAAAAAAAAATTTTGCCGTCACTGCGGGGGTATTTTTAGGTCAAAAACCACCTTTTGTTATCAGAATATTTTTTAAACATCTTTATTGCAGGTGGTGTGGCCCTAGTTTTTTCAAGTAGCCACGTTGTACGACAATTCTGATAGAAAAATTTTCTAGCAACTGTTCTCGTTTGTCATTGCGGTAAAAAACACAATATTTCATCCTTGTAACTTCTGAATAGTTTTATTGGGCTTGTTGAATCTCAGTTTGGCGCAGATAGCGCACTTGTATGATAGTTTGTTGAAAACTATAAATTTCCCTATCCTACTGGGCATTTGTAAATCCCTGGGACTGAAGGAAAAGAACACTGTTGTTTTTGTCTTACGGTTCTTCCACCAGACCGCATTTCACAGGTATTCGCAAGAAACTTTCAGTTTCTAATCTAGTTGGCTGTAGGAAATTAGAGGGTTTTAAGAATAGCTGTGATTTGCCGTCTTTTTAAAAAGAGACTTTCCAAACTTTCCTTTACCTTCTCAAATTTTTATCTTTCTGATCATGGAGGAAATCGGGGTGGTAAGCGAGCAAAGAGGGGGGCAGGACATGGAGGCAGAGGTACGAGAGAAGGTGCTCCAGCCAGTGCTGGTGACAATACGCAAGCCAGCGGATCGTCGGTTGCAGAACTGTCAGGCCTGTCATCGCTGGGTCTGTGCCCTGTGAATATCAGTAACGAACAGCGTCGCCAATCTGTTCTTCAGTGGTTAATGCATTCTGCATCAAGCAGTCTTACCTCCTCGTCCTCCCAGTTACGGCCACAAATGTTGTCATTATCAACATCCGTCCAACACGAAGCGAAGGCAGGCCAAATGTCAACTCATATACCCACCATTGTGGATAATCCATTTTCTGAAGACCTCTTTGATGAAAAAATGCGGTTGGGGTCAGAAGGCATTCCAAAAGATCAAGAGGCCAAAGAGGATGATTTTGACTGCTCTGACGCCCAATCGCTAATGCCATCAGAGGAGGAGAAGGAAGCTGGTCAATCGACAAAAATCCCGGGCGGTCGGCAATGCCTTGCAGTGCCTGTTGCTTGTAGCCCGCAGCTCCAGGATGCAGAATGTCAGAACGAGGAAGTCACCTGTGTTGATGATGATGACGACATTGCGAATCCAACATGGTCTTTTCAGCAGAATTTGCTTGCAAGCGCTTTATCACTGGACAAGGAGGAAGATGATGGGGTAGTGTCAGAACGGGTCCCGCTTCAAAAAGGAAGATGGCAGTTGCAAAAGTCCACTGAGATTATTCCACCAGCCATGATCAGCAGAAACTCCGCTCCTCTCTTATTGCCATCGAAAAGGTCCAAGACTTCTCAAGCCTGGGCCTTTTTCGATCAAGCCTCTGACTCACCAGCGATGGCATATACCGCCTTTGCCGTTAACGCATCAGTAGAGGGAAGAATCTTAGGTGATTAACCACCACCAACATGTCTAGTTACATGGAGTGAATGCATGAGTTTAAATGGAGGTAGCACTTGGCAAAGAAAGGCCACACCGATGCCGGGCTTCCAACTACTGTCACACCTTCTGTCTCCGCCCCCTCCACCACTTCCAAGACCAAGCGTTCCTCAGCTGCCCATGTCTCATGTCATGTAGATTTAAGGGTCATGCTGCGGTCCAGGACAGACATAGTCAATGTCCTGTTCAACTAAAATGGTGGTTTAAAGACTCCTTTTTCCGGCACTTTTAAATCTGTGGGTCAGAGAGTTTTAAGGGTCATGCTGCGGTCCAGGACAGGCATAGTCAATGTCCAGTTCAACTAAAATGGTGGTTTAATACTCCTTTTTCCAGCACTTTTTAATCTGTGGGTCATGTAGATTTAAGGGTCATGCTGCAGTCCTGTACCGCAGCATGACCCTTAAACTATCTGACCCACAGATTAAAAAAGTGCCAGAAAAAGAAGTCTTTAAACCAACATTTTAGTTGAACAGGACATTGACTATGCCTGTCCTGGACCACAGCATGACCCTTAAATCTACATGACTCACAGATTAAAAAGTGCCGGAAGAAAGTAGTTTTTGAACCACCATTTTAGTTGAACTGGACATTGACAATACCTGTCCTGGACCGCGCATGACCCTTAAACCTGTCTGACCACAAAATTAAAAAGTTCCGGAAAAGGAGTCTTTTTAACCACCATTTTAGATCAACAGGACATTTACTATGCCTGTCCTGGACCGCTGCATGACCCTTAAATCTACATGATCCACAGATTAAAAAGTGCCAGAACAAAGTAGTTTTTGACCCACCATTTTAGTTGAACTGGACATTGACTATACCTGTCCAGAACCGCAGCATGACCCTTAAACCTGTCTGACCCACAGATTAAAAAGTACCCGAAAAAGGAGTCTTTGAACCACCATTTTAGTTGAACTGGACATTGACCATCCCTGTCCTGGACCGCAGCATGACCCTCAAATCTGCATGACCTACAGATTAAAAAGTGCCTGAAAAAGGAGTCTTTGAACCACCATTTCAGTTGAACTGCACATTGACTATACCTGTTCTGTACCACAGCATGACTCGGAAACCTGCATGACCCAAAGATTAAAAAGTGCCGGAAGAAAGTAGTCTTTGAAGCAGTGTTTTAGTGAAATGGACATTAACTATCCATATCCTGTAACGCAGCATGACCCAAAAACCCGCACAGTGCCTTTATGGACCATCAGCAGAAACTTTTGCAATAAGAAAAACAATTAAAAACAACTAGTTTTCCAATACTGCTGCTGCTAGAGCTACTTGCCCTTCTACTGGTGACATTGTTCCACCGTGACATTAGAATGTGAAGCAAGCGAAACAGATGTCCCCAGTAGGTCAACGAGGCCTGTCTGAAAATCCTGCATTCTACTGTCAAGTGGGTTGAAGTAAATTACTGATCAAGGCAGGTGAGGCTGTAAACGTGGATCACGCAGGTTCAGCTAGCAGGGCTGGAGTTACAGTGGGTGCGGTGAGAACCAGGGCTGGCGTCCGTCATCTATTTACACGGTAAAAATGCCCTTATGACGCAGCAACGAAAACAGTCGTGCTTAAGCAGAGTGTGGAAGCGGAAGTGTGAGCTTATACCTCCAGCCTTCCTCAGTACACAGTCAAGACCTGGGTAGCGCTTGAGAAATTTCTGCCTCTACGAGAGCACTTGCCTCTCCGTATGAATGCGGACCAATTGAGCTTCATTTGGAAATGCTTGTGGTTGACGCTCCTGTTCCAACCAGAGGCCCTTTTTCTTAGCTTTTTTTTCTTGTTTTACTCAACGTGCTGGAGGAAATTGTCTCTCTTCTTTGTTCTCTGTCTGTGCTTCATACTCCATGTACTCTGAATAACCTACATCTGGTCATGTTTTCCCTGTACCTCGCTTTTTACAATTCAGGGGAAATTTTTTGTATCAGCTATTTTGTACATGCAAGTTTTTTAGTAGTTTAATTCTAGAAAAACAATTTTTAAAAATTTGGATGGAATCCCAGCAGTCTTTATTTCTCTTTTTTTTTTAATTGTATTAAATCGGTTGTCTCACTACAGACATTGCTCGCTATGTTAAAGATTTTGCAAAAACAAGTCAATTTGCAATATGTGTCCATTAAAAGTGTCTTACCTATTCCTGTTTTTGACAGCACCATGCCCCATAAAATTCAAAACATGACCCTTCAGCCACAGTTGACAATTGTGAAGAACAAATATCTGTTAGAAATCACATTTTTTCTAATATGACTTGTAGTATAGCTGTATTTCACAGCAACATGCCCCCAAAAATTCAAAAATGACCCTTTGGCCACTCTTGACAATTGTGAAGAGAAATGCCTGCTGTTAGAAACCACATTTTTTAAAATAGGACCTGTAGTATAGCTGTATTTAACGCAGCATGGACCAAAAAATTATAAAAATGACTTCTCAGCCACTGTTAAAAATTGTGAGGGAGAAATGCCACTTAGAGGCTACATTTTCAAAGGACCTTGATTATAGCTGTATCTCACAGTACCATGACCCCAAAACCATTGACGTTGCGAAAATTTTTAATGATGAAGCGAATAACTGGAATATGGTTTTTTTTATGAAACTGTGTACAATTGGTGTCTTTTACAGTCTCCTCACCGCAAAACCAGCAAAATGACCTTTTGGGAACTGAGAATAAAAATTGCAGTAGGAAATGATCATTTTAAACATTTTTTTTAAGAGGACCATTTCTTTCGGAAGTGAAATGTGAAGTAGACCGGCAACTAATCAGTGACCTTGGCAATTGGGGCCACAACATAATCAGAGATCCACGCCTGATTCATCTTGATGAAAGTCAAACAATCCACATTATCAGTGGAAAGCCGGATGCGTTTGTCTGTAATGACTCCTCCAGCTGTGCTGAAGGTCAGCTCAGATATGACGCTGGCTGCTGGGCAGGACAACACCTCTATGGCGTGGCGAGCGAGCTTGGGCCATTCATCCATTTTGGATACCCAGAAGTCAATTGGGTCTGGAAGATATCCAAAAACATCGATGTTGAGACGCAGATAGTCGTGCACCATGATCTGAAGCCGGTCTCTGTGTGTTGTATGTGTGCCCTGCATTACATGCGTTGGTGAGGTGGTAAATAAGGATTGCCAGAGGTCACCCATTAGGCTTCTGCCACAATGCCTGCTGCTGCTGCTGCGGCTACTTGGCACTCTACTGCTGTCACGTTGCTGACGTTGTTCCACCGTGACATTTGAAGAACATGAAGCAGACGCAACAGATGTCTCCACTTGATCAATCAGTACGGTCTTCAATGCCTGCATTTTACTCTCTATTTGGGTGGGTGGAAGGAAGGAAAGTTTTGCTTTGTACCGGGGATCGAGGAGTGTGGCCACCCAGTAAGTGTTGTTCAATTTGAAGGCCTTAATGCGAGGATCATGTTGGAGGAAATGGAGCATCCAAGCACTCATGGAAGAGATGGAGCCTTGATTTCCGAAGCCGCTGGGTCGAGGGGAACTAGACTGATAAAGTTGTGAAACTGTCAGGCCTTCTGGATTCGACAGAGAAAGGCTCTTTGTCCACATCTGTGTCCGTCTCCTCCTCCGTCGCTGGTCGGACCTGCTGTTTCAGAGTGTCCAACGATCGTTCCAGAATTAAGATCACCACAATGCTCATGCTGACAAAGGCATTGTCCACACTGACCATTTTGGTGGCTTCTTCAAAACTGGCAAGGATGGTGGCAGAGCTCTTTCACTGCCTCCACTCTCGGTTTGCTCAACACCCCGAGGTCCGCACCGCTGCTTGTCAGGCCATGTGTCACTTCATACTGCGTATGGCATTGCGCTAGTGTTGAGCGATTTATTATCGACAAAGTTGAAATCGGCACAGTTTTATGTTGATCGAAATTTTTAGATCATGCGATAATTTAGGTTAAAATCTGTGCATTCATCTATTAAGATCGCGCCATTTTCGGCGCTTCCTGTCATTTTGGCGGCCAGAAAATTTCAGCTTACAGAATAGAGCAGGGGTAGATGTGTGTGCGACGTCATGATGGGATGTGTTATGGTTGCGATTGGCTGGAAAAATCACATGCCCTCGTTTTACATAGAACAGCCCTTCCTGTTCATGATCAGTGTCTTCAGCGTTCTCATAGCAGTAGAAGTGTGCTCTGCCTGTGTCCAAACAGCTCAGCGAAATTTTTTCTATTTCTTCACAGAGAAACTCTACTGTTAGCTGTGATCCTTACAAATTAGTTAGATCAGAGATTAGAAGATTTTATGTAGTTAGGTAGAGAATTTTAAAGGAGCATCTACCGCTGTAAAGTCACGGGGAGGAGCAGGGGGAGGGGGAGGGCCCGCAGGCGAACACAGACAAGCTCTATAAAGAATACTGGATATAGTTCACCAAGACTTAGTGTGGGAACATTGCACTGCAAAAGATTTATTTTAACAGTTTTCTATTGAAATATTTTCCTGGATTTTGGGGCAGCCTGAATTTTATATTGGATCACATCTTTTCTAGTAACTGCAGGTTGTTTGTTAGGAGCAAAACTCACTTTTATTATCAGTATACATTTCAGATAGGTGTTCTTTTTCAATTTTGCCCATTCCAGCGTTGTTAATATAGCCACCTTGCAGTTAAATTAGAATCCAGCAATTTTGTAGTCAGCACAGGTTCATAGGTGCCAAAAATACCTTTATTATCCAAATACATTTCAGATAGTGTTTTTTTTCCCCTTTTGGGGCAGTACAGCTTTGTTCATTGAGGCACCTTGCACTTAAATGTGAATTACAGCAATTTTGTAGTCCACAGGTGAATTGAAAGGTGCCCAAAAATACCTTTTATTATCCGAATACATTTCAGATACGTTTTTTTTTTACTTTGGCGCAGTACAGCTTTGTTCATTGAGGCACCTTGCACTTAAATGTGAATACAGCAATTGTGTAGTCAACACAGGTGAATTGAAAGGTGCCAAAAAATACCTTTTATTTTCCGAAAAACATTTCAGATTACGTGTTTTTCACTTTGGCGCACTCAGCTTTGTTTTATTGGGCACCCTTTCACTTAAATGTGAAATTTCAGCAATTTTGTAGTCACCACAGGTGAATTGAAAGGTGCCAAAAATACCTTTTAATATCCGAATACATTTCAGATACTTGTTTTTTCACTTTGCCGCAGGCCAGCTTTGTTCATAGATCTAATTTGCAGTTAAATTTGAATACAGCAATTTTGTAGTCACCACAGGTGAATTGAAAGGTGCCAAAAATACCTTTTATTAGCCGAATACATTTCAGATACGTGTTTTTTCACTTTGGCGCACTACAGCTTTGTTCATTGAGGCACCTTGCATTAAATGTGAATACAGCAATTTTGTAGTCACCACAGGTGAATTGAAAGGTGCCAAAAAATACCTTTTATTATCCGAATACATTTCAGATACGTTTTTTTCACTTTGGCGCAGTACAGCTTTGTTCATTGAGGCCCCTTGCACTTAAATATGATACAGCAATTTTGTAGTCACCCCAGGTGAATTGAAAAGGTGCCAAAAATACCTTTTAATTTGCCCAATACATTTCGATACGTGTTTTTTCACTTTGGCGCAGGCCAGCTTTGTTGATAGATCTACTTTGCAGTTAAATTTGAATACAGCAATTTTTGTAGTCACCCCAGGGTGATTGAAAGGTGCCAAAAAATACCTTTTATTATCCGAATACATTTCGATACGTTTTTTTTTTTTACTTTGGGCAGGCCCGCTTTGTTGATAGATTACTTTGCAGTTAAATTTGAATACAGCAATATTTTAGACACAACAGGAGAATTGAAAGGAGCCAAAAAAAACCTTTTAATATCCGAATAATTTCAGATACGTGTTTTTTCACTTTGGCGCAGGCCAGCTTTGTTGATAGATTACTTTGCAGTTAAATTTGAATACAAGCAATTTTGTAGTCACCACAGGTGAATTGAAAGGTGCCATAAATACCTTTATTATCCGAACACATTTCAGATACGGGTTTTTTCACTTTGGCGCACTACAGCTTTGTTCATTGAGGCACATTGCACTTAAATGTGAATACAGCAATTTTGTAGTCACCACAGGTGAATTGAAAGGTGCCAAAAATACCTTTTATTATCCGAATACATTTCAGATACGTGTTTTTTTCAACTTTTGGTCAGTCAAGCTTTGTTGATAGATCTACTTTGCAGTTAAATTTGATCCCAATTTTGTAGCACCAAGGTTGTAGGGGCCCAAAAAACTACCTTTTATTATCAGTATACTTTTCAGACACTGTTTTTTTATTTTGACGCAGGGGGCTGTTTTGATAGAGCCACCTTGCATTAAAATTTGGGAATCCGCAACTTTGTAGTCCCCATGGTGTCAGAAACGGAATAGGTAGGACCTGTTAATGGACAATATTTCAAAAAGACTTGTTTTTGCAAGTCTTTTCATGCTAGCAATCCCGTATTGAGAAAACCCATTTAATACAATTAAAAAAGAAACAAAGCTGGTGGGATTCCATCCTATTTTAAAAAATTTGTTTTTGAATTAAACTATTAAAAAACTTGCGTACAAAATATTGGTAAAAAAAAATTCCTCAAAATTGTAAAAGGGGAGGAAACAGGAAAATTTGACCAGTTTTTGGTTATTCAGGGGACGGGGGATTTTTGGAGCAGGGGACGGGAGAAAAAAGTAAAGGGGCAATTTCCTCAGCATTTGAGAAAAATTGAAAAAAAGAATCCCCAAAAAAAAAAAGGGCACCTGGGGGGAAAATGGAGCGTTAATCCCCAGTTTTTCCCAAATGTGAAGCTCAATTGGTCCCCATCTTAGGGGGGGCAGGGGCTACCGGGGCCCAGGGACATTTTAAAATGTCCAGTGTGAAAAAAAAAAGGGTTGGTTAAAAAAGGACTTTTTTTCCCCGGGCATTTTTTAAATTTTGGGGGGTTTCAGAAGGTTTAAGGGTTTCTGCGGTACAGGACAGATATATTTTTATGTCCCGTTCAACTAAAATGGTGTTAAAAGACCCCTTTTTCCCGGGCACTTTTTTTTTTTGGGGGTTTTCGGGGACGGGTTTTAAATTTGGGCCCATTTGGGGTTTCGGGGACAGTTTTTAAGTTTATGCCCCCAGTTAAAATTAAAAATGGTGCTTCAAAGACTTTTTTCCCCGGGGGCACTTTTTAATTTGGGGGTCGGGGACGGGTTTAATGGTCAAAATGCAGTCCGGACAGGTTTGTCAATGTCCATTTTAAAAAAAAAAAATGGTGGTTGTAAGGGATTTTTTTTCCCCAGCATTTTTTAAAATTTCTGTGGGTCACACAGGTTTAATGGTCATTTGGGGGGAAAGGGGGCCCAGATTTAGTTTTTTTCCAGTTCAAAAAAAAATGGGGGTTAAAAACCCCTTTTTTTCCGGCATTTTTTAAATCGGGGGGTCAGCGGGTTTTTGGGGTCTTGCTGCGTTCCAGGACGGGGAAATATTCAATGTCCAGTTCAAGTAAAATGAGGGTTTTTAAAATCATACTCCCTTTGGCAATTTTTAATTTGTGGGTCATGCGGGTTTTTTAAGGGGCCTTTCCCTTGGTGAAAGACAGGGATAGTGAAGGGGGTTTCTATCATTTTTTTTCCCTGTGGTTTTAAAACCAAAGTGTGTTCCCCCAAAGATTTTGAAGACCCATTTGACTGTTTTTTGGATGTTTTTCCAGCTTCTCCCCCCCTGTTTGGGTGAAAGAATGAAGGTGTTTTTGGCCCCCCTTTGACTTTATTGGTCATTCGGGGGATAATCTATAAATCGCCCACCCGAATATCTTGTCGATGATGGACGACTTTGGCCCACCCGCCGATGGCGATAGTCAACTTTTAATCGCCCCAACACTAATTGCGCTGTTTCCCACAATCGGGGAAAGATGTGAGGGGGGGAAATTCTAGCGTTTTTTGGACCCCGGTCTAAAATGGAGGGTTTGGGGGGGAGGGGGCCGAGCTTACGCTGTAACGCATTTTCTGCCGGAACGAAAAGGGGAAAGGGTGCAAACGGCAGAAATGTGAGTCAGACTCGGAAAACCCTTTCCCCCGCAGGGCCCCGTTCCCAAACCCGGGTTTGCGTTTAAAAAAATTTCTGGACGACGAGCCTTCAGGGAAAAGTGCCAGGAAAAAGGGGAAATTTTCTCCCGCCCACCCATATTAGGAGCGGCCAGGGGATTTCGACCATTATCGCCCCACCCCCTTGCCCCGGGGAAAGGTTCTTGTCACCCCGGTTTAGCACTCCCGGGCTCGTTGCGAAGAGCCTTTTACAGCTCCCGCCTGTGTTGGGTTTACGGTCTCCAAAAACAAAAATTTATTTCAACACGGCCTTTAAATTTTTGGGGGGGGCGAGTTTTTACCAGTGGGGCTTTGGGGATAGAAACCCGAACCTCCCCGCTATTTTGAAGAGCGGCGCCGGGGCCTTTTAGAGCCCAATCAAAACCAGAGACATCCAAACAGCTCACCCGGGGAGCTTTCATCAGAGAATAGCGGCCTTGGCCCTGCTTTTCCCGTCCTTTAATCGGTGGTTTAGTTTGGGCTTTGCCCGGGGAAGATGCAGACAACGCGGTTTGAAATTTTAGATGGGCCGTGACTGGGGCCCGGGCAGGGGGGGCTTTTTTTGGGGAAAAAAAAAAGGGCCCGGGTCGGCTATGGTTTTTGGGGGGGAGGCCAAAAAAACCCCTGATGTGGCGGCCCCCCATCTGTGTCCCCCAAAACCGGGGAAAAGGGCCCCCAAAAAACCTAGCAATGCCCACATCCGGCTTTTGGTTTGGGATGGTTTGGGTTTTAAAGTGTTTCTTTGCTCCCAACCTGATAGACAGAAGGCCCGGATGCTAGGGGTGGCTGCTGTTACGGGGGTTTCCGATCGTCCAAAAAAGGGGGAAAGGGGAAGGGGTAGGATGGGCTTGGGGTGGTTTGGTTCTCGTGCCCACGGGGGGGGCTGAAGCGGAGGCTTTATTTTTTTTTTATTTTTTTTTCATGACGTGAGGACATGGGGAGTGAGGAAGCCCGGGTCAGGCGGAGGAGGTGGAGGGCCCGGGGTTGACCCCCGTGGGGTTTGGGAAACCCCGGGGTCGGGGGGTTTCCTTTTTTTTAACCCAAATGTTTTTCCATTTCAACCCCATGCATTCGGCCTGCATTGACTGAACCCCTGGGTTTGGGGGTTTGGGTTAAAAACCTTTAAAAACTTCCCCCTTTCTGATGCGTTTACGGCCCAAAAAGGGGGCATTTGAAATCGCTTTGGGGGAAATCAGAGGCTGGTCGAAAAAAGACCTAGGCTTGAGGGTCCTGGAACCCTTTTTGAGGCGAAAAAGGAGGAGCGGGTGGGTTTTCCCCTATCATGGGGGTGGGGGGAAAAATCTAAACGGGACTTGGCGACCCCCCTCTCCTTTTTGAGGCGGGACCCCCCTGACAATACTCCATCATTCTTCCTCCTCATTTCCGTTTATGAAAAAGCTTGCAAACAAAAAATTTTGCTGGAAAAGGCCTTTGGATCCGCAATGTCGTAAACATCATCTTTATCACACAGGTGTTTTCCCCATCCTGACATTCTGCTTCCCCCGGGGCTGGGGGCTACAAGCAACAGGCACTCAAGGCGTTGCCGACCGCCCGGGGTTTTTGTTTGAATTTTACTGGGGTTTTTTTTCTCCTCCCTTTATTTGGGATCAGCGAAATTTGGGGGTTCAGAGCAGACAAAAATTTATTCCCCCCCTTTTGGGCCCCTTTTATCTTTTTTAAATGCCTTCTGACCCCAAAAGCATTTTGTCATCAAAGAGGTCTTTAGAAAATTTGGTTTTTCCCCAGTGGTGGGTACATGAGTTGCAAATTTTGGGGGTGCCCTTTGCTTTTTATGTTGGACGGATGGGTGAGATGATTTATGGCCCACATTTTTGGGGCCCTTTATGGGAGGCCCAAGGAGGGGAAAACTGCTGGTTTTGGGGTTTCATTAACCATGAAGAACAGATTGGCGACGCGTTCGTTATTGAGATTTAAAGGCACGAACCCCGCAATGGGCAGGCCTGACGGTCCTGCAACCGAAGATCCACTGGTTGTGTGTTTGTCGCCGCACTGGAAGGAGCCCTTCTCTCATACCTCTACCCCCAAATGTCCTACACCCTCTTTGCTCGCTTACCACCTGCAGTTTGCTCCATGTTCGAAAAAATAAAAATGTAAAAGGTATGGAAGAGTTTTTGACAGTCTCTTACTGAAAGACGGCAAATCACAGCTATTTTTAAAATTTCTCTGTAATTTCCAACAGCCAACTAGGATTAGAAACAGAATTGTTTCTACCCAAATACCTGGAAATGCGGTCTGGTGGAAGAACCGTTAAACAAAATCAACAGTGTTCTTCCTTCAATCCCAGGGTTTTTACAACTGCCCATTTAGGACTAGGAATTGATAGTTTTCAACAAACTATCGAAACAAGTGCGCTATCTATGCCAAACTGAGATTTACTAAGCACAATAAAACTATTCAAAAGTTACACGGATGAGAAATTGCATTTTTCCACCAAAATTGTCGTACAACGTGGCTATTTGAAAAAAAAAAGTTTTGCAATACAGCTATTTTAAAGTTATACAGATAACAAAAGGTGGTATTTGCTCCAATGTAATACACCAACAGGTACTACAAAATTTCTTTATCCAAATTTAAAGGGGTTGTCTCGCTGCAAAGAATAGCTTTCAAATTGTAGGGAGCACAAAATAAAGACATTTTCCAAATATATTGCTTTGTTCTTGTTTTCCCTAAGGAGTTTACAAGTGAATTTATGACCTCCTGGCTATTTCAGTTCCTCAGTAATGCCCTTTGTAAACAAATCTCCCCTGCTGTTTGTTCAATAAGATAACAGTGAGTGAGTCATCAACAGGTGGGGGCAGTGTCCACAGTGTCCTGCTGCAGGCAGAAAAAAAGCTTGATTTATCTCAAGTAAACAGAACTGTAATTGGGGCTTTTGTTAGAGGGTTTATTTTAAGAAGTCCGTGTGAGCAGTTTGAGAAGCTAATCTGATCTAATTAGCAACTGAACAGGTATGGAGCTGTACAAGCAAGGAGCTTATGCAAATTAGTCAGTCTGAACCAGGAAGTGACAAAGTATTTCATTCATGCATCCTTTGAAACCCTGTAGGGAGACAACTCCTTTAAGTTCAAGGTGGCTATTTGAACAAAACTGGGGCGCATCAAAGTGCAATACAGCTAATTAAAAGTTCTACGGATAATAAAAGGTGTTTTTTGCACCAATTAAACATACCAACAGTTACTACAAAATTTCTGTATCCAAATTTAAGTACAAGGTGGCTATTTGAACAAAACTAGGGCACCCCAAAGTGCAATACAGCTATTTAAAAGTTATACGGATAACAAAAGGTGGTTTTTGCACCAATTAAACACACCAACAATTACTACAAAATTTCTATATCCAAATTTAAGTACAAGGTGGCTATTTGAACAAAACTGGGGTGCACCAAAGTGCAATACAGCTAATTAAAAGTTATACGGATAATAAAAGGTTGTTTTTGCACCAATTAAATACACCAACAGCTATTACAAATTTTCTGTATCCAAATTTAAGTACAAGATGGCTATTTAAAAAAAACTAGGACACACAAAATAAATGGTACAATTTCACCTCAGGTGCGAGGTGTGCTGGCCAAAAAGTGGTAAAAAAATGCCATTTCAATGCAGTTTCAAAGCAGAGTCTAGGCTGTACAATATACACGCTCCTTTCCAAAGCCTGTCTGTCCGTCCGCCTCCTCCCCCAACCCCCAACCTCCCGCTCCCTCCTGCGGCCGGACAGCGCTATACGCTTCTTTAAAAGTCTGTGTCTAACTAAATAAGAACTGAAATTCTCTAATCTACCTATATTCTAATGAGGCTAAGGAAGTGTTTTCTGAAAAAGATTTTGTCTCCAAAAATTTCTCTCCTTCAATCAAGGCTTCCTTTAGGGAATTAACAAGGCTTTATAAGGAACATGCAACATCGTGGTGGGAAATTCAATTGTTTGACAATTATATCCCAAGAAAATAGTACCTAGAGGTTTAAGATATCACTTGTACCCTCAGCTAGATTGCGGGACTAAGGAGGTATTGGAACATTGGGAACAAACAGCTACTGAAAGTTCCATACAATTTATGCAAATCCTACACGCTGAGGAAAAAAGGAAATTGGAAGCAATTAATGTGAAATTGCAGGAACAAATAGAAGTGGTATTAAAATTCAAATTAGATCTAGAATTTTCTGTAAAACGGGCACAACTACAGGCCACAATTGAAAGGTTTCAGCATAATTTGAAAGAAAGAAAACATTTACAATACATCAGGGATTTGCAGGTTTTCCTTGGAAAATTTAAAAGCGTATAGCTTTAGGGGTTTTCCCCGTTCAAAAACCAGAGGGGAGAGGGGGTTAAAATCCCCCTTCGATCCGGTAAGGTGGGGGGTGAATTTTTTATAACCCCACTAGAGGAGGTCGAACAATAAAAGAACAAAGGGGAGGGAGAGGTGGGGGGGGGTCCCGAGGCAATAAAAAAAGGGAAAAGGGGTTTTTTTAGAGGAGGGGAAAGGTTTGGGAGGCCCTTATTGATCGAGAGAGGACTTTAAAAAAAACGACTGACCATTAAGAATTTTTAAAATCTTTTCTAAAAAAATACAAAACCGAGGCTGAGGGGAAAGGTTTTAAACAAAAAAGGATTGCCCCTTTATACTACAACATCCTTTGATTTTTTTTCTTGGTGAGGACATTGAACTTTTTTCAAAGGGAAAATTTTGGAAGGGGGGGAACAAATTTCAAAAATTTTAGAGAAAAAAACGAGTAAAAATTTGGGGATGGGATATAAGTAAAGGGAACCCTCAAAGCATAGGGCCCTAGTTTCAATTCCCAGGGGTGAAGGTGAGGGGGGTTTTGGGTGAAGGCCCATTTAAAAAATTTGAAAATTTAAAAAAAAACCCTCTACCCCCCCAATTGGGGGAAATTCTGTTTTGACTTTTTTTTAAAAAAAGGGGTTACTTAGAGATCTGTCTAAAAAATTACCCCAAAGACTGGGGATTTAAATTCTGATTTGCAAGAAAACAAACCCTTTGTTTGCCCTTTGAGGAGAAAATAGTCTAAACCCTTTAAAAACCATTGATAAAGGTGGTTTAATGTTTGGCCCTGATGGAGAGATCAAAATTATGTCATTTTGGTGTAAAATTGTTTGAAGGTTCAAATAACGATGAGATTTTTTCTCGTGTTCCCTATAAAAGGGAAAAAGGAGGAGCAAAAAAAATTAAAAGGGAAAAGGCGAGGAGAGGGGTTGATTGATGAAGAAAATTTTTAATTTATACTTCCAAAATCACCGCAGTTGCGACTTTTCTATGGGGTTCCCAAAAGTCCCCCAAGGGGGAATTACGCCATTTAAAGGGGAGCCCAATCTTTTTCCGGGCTTTGGGATAGTTTAAGCAAAACCATTGGGTTTGGGAAAAAGGGAAAAGTGAATTTTTTGTGGCCACTCCCTTCATACATAAGGGGACAAAGGACCTTTTGGGAAAAAATTTATGGAATCAGGGGATTGTTGTTCGGGGATGTTTTGACAAGCATTGATTTTGGGCCTTGTGTACTAAACCATACCCAGGGAAAATGGGTTAAGCGTTGATTACTTTCCCCTCCATGAGGGGGGCTCCAATTTTGGGGTTCATTAATTTTTTTATCCTCAGACAAATTGGGGAATTTGTGTGCCCCAAAAAATTATTTCTTGTTTGGGGGCCGGATTTTCCCCCAGTCGGGGGCCCACTGCCATGGGATCCCCTTGCGCCGCCCCCCTTTGAAAATTTTGCTCCTGGGCGGGTGGGAGGCAACGGTCTTCTTTTGGGGGATGGAGGGGGTCATTTGGGGGCTGGAGGCTTACCCTTGGGCCCGGTTACTTTGGGCGATATTTTGGGGCTGGGGGGGGCCCCGGGAGGGGGTTCTTTTGAAAAATTTGGGACAGCCTTAAACCTTATGATTAGGCTTGGTTTCCCACCCATAAATAAACCATAAACCTCTTACCATTCCTTGTTGGGAGTTCAGGAGGGGGGAATCAGGGAGCCTTAAAAAGCCCAGTCCCCCCGAAAGGCACCCCCCAAAACAAACAGTTGTTAAGCGGGGGAAGAACTGTCCCCCATTGGCCGGGCCCCAAGGGAACCCCGAAGGGGCCCAGTTCCTTAGGCCGGGATGAATTGTCAAGCCTTGTTTTAAAGTTCCATACCAAAGAAAGGGGGGGAATTAGGTAAGATCAGAGGACGGGATATCCGGGAAAAAGGGTTATAAAAACAGGAAATTAAAAATTTTTCCCCTTTTCCCGGGGGACCGCTTCCATCTGCGGCCCCAAGGGGCCGAGGAGCCAGAAAAAACCCCCAAAAATCGGGTTTAAAAACACCTTGCCCAGGCAAATTCTTTTTGGGGATGTTTTTAAAAGAGACATTGGGATTTTTTGAAAAGGGGAACTGACTTAACTGATTTTTTCCCCTGTGAACCCCCAGGTTCCCTACAAAAGGGGAAAGGGAAGTCTGGGTGCCAGTTTTGGTAACAGCCTTTTTCCCCCAAAAATTAAAATTTGGGTAGCACATGGTGGGTGGGCCCCCCCCAATGGATGCTTTTAAATGGGGAAAACATTCCCAAAGCATGCAAAGGGTTTTAAAACAAAAAAAAGGGGATTGTAGCCAAATCGCACGGGTCGAAAATTTTATGATTTAGGGCCTTTGTGAATTGCATTTCCCCTCTATTTTCATAATATAAAAGCTACTTTGCTTTCCCAAACCCTGGGAGTATTTTGGGGAAAAACCCAATAGCCCCTGGGGGACAAGGGAATTCTTGGCACTTTGGGGGGACACCCTTGAAAAAAAAACGTGATCCCCTTTTTGGTAAAAATTTTCCCAATACAAATATTTTTGGTTAATGATGCTTTTTGGTTTTAAACCCTCTGGAATTGTTTCGAATTCGAAACTTTAAGGGTTACATAGAAAAAAAGGGCTTTAAAATTTGGGGGCTAAATGGTTTTTTTGGGGGGTTGGGAAACCGGTGCCCCCAATTTGGGCCCTCAATGAAAACCCCAAAACTTTAATGTTTTTATCTGATTAAGACTCCCCCTTCAAGTATTTTTGATTGTTTTTTTGTTAATGATTTGCTTATAATGTGAAAAGCGAAAAACTTTCAAAATTTATTCCCCATAGTAAACTCTCTCTTTTCTTTTATTTCTGGGGTTTGGCCTCTTTTCCTTGCCCCTTTGAAGACTTGTTGTTTTAAAGCTAAGAAGCCCCTTGTGTTTTTATTTTTCCCCTTTTTTTTCCCTTTTTTTTGGGTTTTGTTTGGTTTCTATTGCACTTTTTAATTGAAAACCCCGTTGTAAATTTATGTCAAAATGGAGGGCCCGTTTTTCCCGTTTTATTTTCTTAATTTAACGGGGCAGCGCTTGTTAGTTGTGAAAAGACGGGGCCCGGTTTAAAAGGGTTGGCTTTTTTATTAGGGGAAATATGGTGTATGGTAGATTCCCCTGTTTACCTGACGTCGGGGAGTAAAAATTTCCCCTTTCCCCGGCTATGGGCTGATGCAAGTTAAGAATGCGCGATGCCCCTTTTTAACTTCAATTTTTAAAAAACAAGGCCGCATTTTAATTTTACTTTCCCAAACCCTATTTCCACTCCCCAATCTTTACTTAAACCCACCTTTTCAAAAACCTTCTCCTTAAAAAACCCCCAACCAAATTAAAAAAAAAAACCTAACTTTTCCTTAAAACTTAAAATTAAAAAAATTAAAAAAAAAAAAGGTTTAAAAAAAAAATTCCCCCTCCCCCCTTTATTTCCCAAAAATTTTTTTTAAACCCCCCCCCCCCCCCCTTTTTTCCCTTTTTTTTCGGAGGGGCCTTTGTTTTGGACTTCCCTAGGGCTTTATTTTTATTATAAAAGGGATGCCCTGGGATTAGCTCTCAACGTTACTGTAAGTAAGCAATTATCTTTGTTTGTAATTGTGGTTTTTGGACTCTTTTTTGGGGAATTTGGTAAGTCAGAAAACTTTTACTATTTGTTCAAACCCGCAATTAAAAAGTGGATATCTTTTTGGGGAAAGCATATACTTACTTTTTGGGCTCCCGTTATTTTATCTCTTGCCCCCCCCTTTATATTATATGGTGTTTTGTTTTTTGGCTAAATTTATTAGTTCTCCCCCCTGATGAGCCCCCCCAATATTGGGGTATGAAACGCTTTGGGCTTGGTGATCTATTTTTTTTGCCTTTTCTGTCCTATGGTGGATTTAGGGGTTTTCTTGTATCATTTTCTTTATGTATTCATTGCACAGGCAATTCAGTATTACTTATTTTTTTCTGTGTTATAGGGTCTAATTAGGGATATATTTCCCCTTAGGTTCCAGGTGGGATCGTCCTTATTGGGACGAACACCCCACAATTGTAGTAGGTAGCTTCCCTTTTAGGGTCAGTATCTAGGGATAGTTTCTTCAATTGTTTGGCTGTGTGTATTTTGGAGTATATTTGACTCCTTTTATTTGTATATTTATTAAAAGTTAGGTTTTATAGTCTAAATCCAGTGAATCCCCCCCCCCCCCCTATATTCTAATGTTCACAGCTAAAAGCATAGTTGTCTGTAAGAATTATGAGAAGAACTGTGTCTCTGAGCTGAGCTATATTGAGAGACACGCAGCACACATCTTGCTCTAATATTAGACACTGAAAGACTGATGCTGAACAGGAAATGCTGGTCTATACAAAACGAGGTGATGTGATTTTTCCAACCAATGACAACCATACACATCACAGTCATGATGTCACACACCCAGCTCCCCCTGCTCTATGCTCTAAGCTGATTTGCTGGCCGCCTAAATGACAGGAAGCAACGAAAATGGCGCGATAGTAACAGATTATCTGAAATTTCCGATCAGCCTAAAAATCGTGCTGATTTAAACTTTTTCGATTATAATCACTCATCCCTAGTCTTTAGTTTCAGCAACAAATCAACAATGGTGTCTTACAAAGCGAAGAAGGAAAAATCTGTTGTAATACCCAGACCTTTTTAATGATTAGGTGGGTAAAATTTCTAAAAATTCGATTATCATTCGCCGAATTTTCCGACAAAAATAAATTCGGTCCAAAAAATTATTGGGGAGAATCGCTTTTTAAAAAGCAGTTTTTCCCGGGCTGCACGACCCTGCAGGGTGCTGTAGAACGTTGTGCCAGCTTAAATATGCAGAGGGGTTGGGTTTTGGGTTTCATAAAATTTTGTTTTTTTAGTAGAACGCGATGACTGCCGCCGCTTTAGAATCGCTTACTATAAATTCCTGGGGGCATTTAAAGGGGCAAAACGCCCAAAAAAACTCAAGCGGGAAATGACCTGATAAGTCATGCAGCGAAAGTGGAAAAAAAGAAATGAGAGCTCAGGTGGAACATTGTGACAGATGTGGAGGTGAGGGCGGCACCCACGCAGCAGAGGTCAGGCAGGGGGCACAATGACATTCTGGAGGTGGCAAAACGGGGAAGCCACAGAAGGGCAAATGACTGGAGGGGGAGGTCCCCCGGGGGGGCAGCAGCATAGGTCGGGCAGTGGCACTTACTTTTGGAGGTGGCAAAACAGGAGGAAGCCCAGAAGGGCAAAATGATGAGAGGGGGCAGGGGGCCCCGGGCAGCGCATGGGTCGGGCAGTGGCAAAATGAACAGTGGGGGGGAAACGGCAGCAGAAAGCAGGATGAGGTAGAAAGTGGCACAAGGGACACGGTGGAGGACACGGCAGCGCCACAGCAGAGCATGAGGTCAAAAAAGTGGCACAATGACACAGTGTGGAGGACCCGACAGGCCCAGCAGCAGCTGGGGTCAGAAGTGGCAAAATGACATTCTGGAGGTGGCAAAAACAGTATTACCCACAGAGTGGATAAAAACACAGTGTAGAGGTCACAAAAGCAGCGTATGGGTCAGGCAGTGGCAAAATAAATTTCGGGAGGTGGCAAACGGAGGAAGCCACAGAAGGCACAATGACTGAGAGCAGGGGGTCACGGGGGGCAAAAGAATGAGGTTGGGAGTGGCACAATGACATTTGGAGGTGGCAAAAACAGGACTAGGCCACAGAGTGGCACAATGACGAGAGGGGAGGTCACGGCGGCAGAAGCTGAGGTTAGGCAGTGGCAAAATGACATTCTGGAGGTTTGGAAAAAAAACGGTAGGCCACAGAGTGGACAATGACTGGAGTGGAGGCCCCAAACAGCAGCGTATGAGGTCGGGCAGTGCACAATGACATTCTGGAGGTGGCAAACAGGGGGAAAGCCACAGAATGGCACAATGATGAGGCGGGGGGGTCACGGGGCAGCGCAGTGAGGTAGGCGGGGTGGCAAAATGAACGTGTGGAGGCAGGCAGCAGCCACGCAGCAGCATGGGCAGAAAGGGCCAATGACATTCTGGGGGGGTGGCAAAAAAGTATTGGGCCACAGGTGGCAAAATACCATGTAGGGGTCCCAACGCAGCAGTACGAGGTGGGCGTGGCACAATGACATTTGGGGGTGGCAAAAACAGTATTAGGCCACAGTGGGGCACAAGACCAGTGGGAGGGCACGGAGGGTCACAGAGCGCATGAGGTAGAGAGGGCACAATGCATTTGGGGTGGCAAACAGGGGAACCCACGGGGTGGCAAAATGCTGAGAGCGGAGGCCGGGGGCCCACAGCATGAGGTGGGGCAGGGGCACAATGCACAGTGTGGAGGAATGGCAGCGCCCCCGAGCGCATGAGGTCAGACAGTGGCAAAAAGACAAATTCTGGAGGTGGCAAAAAAGGGTAGGCCCAGAGGGGCACAATGACAGAGATTTGAGGTGACGGCGGCAGGGAACAGATGAGGTCGGAGGGGCACAATGCCCACAGTGGGATGTCCACGGCAACAGCAACAGCGCAGCAGCAGAGGTCATAGGTGGCACAATGACAGAGTGTTGAGGTGGGTGGGGCAAAACCGTCCCTGGAAAAGATGGGGGTGGGCAGATGGAGAAACTGGAGAGATGTGGGGCCGGGCGGGGGTGGCGGCATCGAATAGTGGCTGGGCAGGTGTTTGAACCAGGATGCGCCCTAAGTTTTGGTTTTTGGGGGAAACCCGGCCGCCCCACGCCTGATTTCTTTTGACAAAATCGTCTTTCCCCACTTTTCCCCGTGGAAAAGGGGTTTCCTTGGGGTAACGATGGCCCCCCCCCGCATGAACACCCGCTTGATCCCAAAAATACGGGCCCGGGGGGCAGGACAGTTTTCCACTAAAAACCGGCAATTTGCGGCCACAATCCAGTTGGTCCCCAGTAGTCCAGCGGTTTTAATGAGGTGGCAATGCGTCCAAGTAGGCCAAAACCCTGTTGGTTAGGGACTGTCCAGGCCCTGCTGTGCTGGCGACTGCCCTCCTCACTAGGCGGGTGAAAGGAAGTGCTATCGGGAAACCAGACTTGGTTACACGATGGAGTGGTATGCTCCTACCCCCCCCCCTTTCCCCCAGCAGCCGCGGCAGTAGTTCGTGAGCGCTGGGGAAAACCCCCCGGTCAGACCTGTCAGAGGAGGGACGATGCCGCACTAGGCAGCGGCCAATGTTACGAAGGATTTCCCTATAGTATTTGAGTTTGTCCCCCCTCTCAATAGCTGGGAAAAAAGGCTCCCATTTTGGCCGGTAGCGAGGGTTTTTTTTTCCAATAGGGTGGAGAGCCAGAAGTACCCCTTTTGCGGATGTGTTTATTCGGCTGTCCACTGCCGGGGAAAAAAGATGCTGCGGGGCCATTGCCAAGTGACTCCGAGGGGCTCCTGCTCCATTTCCACTGCATACTGCCCGGTGTTGGGGGTATCGGGCCTGTTTCTCTTTTCCATCCACCCCCCTCCAGCTGTCCTGCTCCTCCTCTCTTGTCCCTGGGTAAAAAAATCCATCATTTCACCAGACAATGTTTTGTCCAATGTCCTCCTTCTCCCCTCCCCCTCCTTTTTCAGTCCCCCCCCGGACTCAGTGGGAGATGTAGTCCCCACTCTCCAGTCCCCGGCCCAGACAGATTTTTCGTTTTGTTCCAGGACATGAAGCAGGGGAATGATTATTATCCCATACCCGGCGACTGACAAAAAACGTCGCCCCCTGAAGGGCCTCAACAAAGGCAGGTGTGCATGAGCTCCCACTGGTGACATCAAAGTTCAAGGGGGAGTACTTCTGCGCCTGGTCTTTAAAAAATTGTAAGGGGTTTTTCTCTGTTCAACAGTGGGCCCAAATGTGCAGGTGGAATTCCAGCGGGGGGAAAACATCCATATCAGGTGTGTTGGGGGAGGACTTCTGCGTGCAATAAAGGAGGGTGTTCCTGGCTTTGTACGAATGGATAAAGTGCATGCACGTTTCCGGGCCCTTTTTTAGAATTGCTGAGATCGGTGGAAAAATTCGGGAACCCTTTTTCCCAAAACCGATTGAACACGTGCGCCATGCAGGGGCATGGCCCATCCTCCTGGGTGCAGCCGGACCCATGTTCCTCCCATTGCCCGCCCATGGGTTCCCCGATTTGCGTTGGGGGGGAGAAAGCACACATCGATTTCTTGCGCTGACGCGGGGCAGTTCCCCCCCTGTGTGACTTGTTCGCCGAGGCAGAGGTGTAGAACTGCGTGACAACCCTTGCCTACAATGTGGTATGATGGAGCAGTACTTTTGGAGGCTGAGATGGTGGGGATGGTGGGGAGGAGGAGGCGGAATTGGTGCAGAGTTTGAAACGTGGGGGAGAAAGCGGCGTTTCCCGAAAATTGTTGGTGTGCCCCTGGGCGGAAGCAATTCCCCAGTGGGCCGTAAAGGACATGTATGGCCCTGACCGTGTTACAGTGGTCCACGTGCCGTGCACCCTTTGGGAAAAAAAACCGATAAGTAAGGACTGGCCACCTTCGTTTACATATTTATGCTTTTTTGGAAAGAAATTACGGCTTGGGAAATCTCCATCTGGTCAGCACAAGCCTTTTTTTTCTGAACGGTGCAGATCCAGCATTTGGGAAAGGGGGGAACCCCGCCCGCCCCCCAAAAACTTGGACAGGAGTATGGTCAGCTTTGCTCCTTAGGATGGTTGGAGCATACTGTTGTCTCTTTGCAATCGCCTGTGAACGACTGTGGCGCCCTGAGTGCGGGGGGAGCAGGAGATCTGGCCGGGGATGATGTCAAAGAGAAAGAGCTCCCTTCTGCAGAGGTGGTGGAGCCTTGATGGTGCAATGGGATGGTGCCATGGGCGTGCTGCTGCTGTGTTTTTGCTGCGGGCGGGGGGATGGACCCCAATTGGCCACTTTTTTCCCCGGCACCGGATGGGCCCCTGTGTGTTGAAGCAGGGCCTGGTGCCAACGTTGCTCCCCGGCCACGCTTCCTTTCTGCCCACAGATTTAATATACCCATATTCGGCTCCTCGGTGTTTAGCAAAAAACTGACACACCGCCCCGGATCGTATTTTACCGCCCCCGTCCGCACTGGTGACTACTGCCGCCGCCCGCCTCGCCCGAGCCCCTGTGCCCCTACTTTTTTTGGACCCCGCGAAGCGAGTTTTTTTCCCGTGGCGCTTGGTCCCCACCTACACTGCTGTATCCTGCTGACTCACGGCCACGACCCTTGTGGTGCGCTGCTGCCCGACGACAAGCTGCGCCCTCTTTCCTGTGAGATGAAGCCCTTGCCTCACCGGTCCCAGTGCGGGCGTACATCATCTTATTTTTTGTTTCATCGCACTGCTGTTCTCATCACCCCGGTTTTTGGTATGCGAGGCTGCCTCTACAACATGACCCCCCCCATGCCACTCTCCACATCTTCTTTGCCGCCTACGCAAGAAGCGGGGATATTGGCCCCCTTTCTTCGCTGCCAAGTAGTGCTGACTGCCCTCCTCAAAAATTTTTCATCCTGCTATATGTGGCGCGGCCAGACCACATAAGTAGATCTCTGGTGAGGGAACCGGATGGGACAGAGGGGGGCTGGGAAAGGTGAGGGGCCCTGACCCGCTCCCGGGCCATGCCAACTAAGGGGTTTTGTCTGAGGTTCCCACCGACTCTTGGCTGGGGTTGTCAGATTCATCTGGGGGGAGAGGTGACCCGTCAACCCCAAACAAGAACCCCGGGTTGCTGAACAACACCCCGGCCCCAGATGACAGCGGCAGCTGTGGAAAACCGGTGACCCCTGCGCGACGTCCCCCCTTTCTGTGCTGCGACCCCCGGGCCCGTTCCGGAATGTTTGTGCCTCCGCCATGCAGGGAAGAGCCCGCCATTCTGTCTGACTACTGTTTGTTTAAAAAAGTACAGCACGTTTGTGATGATTCTGATTTGATAAAAATTTTACCTGTTTTTGCTCCAATTTTAACCCAGTAAAAAAAGCTTGGGTAACCCTTTGGGTATAAATTGGTCCACAAATGGCCCGGAAAAAAAATTTTTTGTTGTGTTTTAAAAAAACTGTGTGTTTTACTAAATGTAAAAGACAAAAAGGCTTAATTAACCTTCGGCATAATTAGGCCCGGAAATGTAATATTTTGGGGTTGAAAAAGCGGTTTATTTTTGTCAGACACCCGCAAAACAAAGCTTAATTAAACCCCTGGATGTAAAATTTCCCCAAAATTTGGCCGCACAAATAGTAGCTTTGTAGTGTTACAATTGGTGTTTTTTTCGCCACACAAAAAAGAGTACAGTTTTTTAATTTAACCCTTTTCTTGTGAATTAGGGTACAGGAAAAAATTTTATTTTTGGCTTTGAAAAAGCGGTTTATTTTTGTCAGCCCCAAACCACAAAACAACCTTAATTAACCCTGGGTGTAAAATTTGCGCCCAAAGAATTGAACCGCCAAAATTGTAGCTTTGTAGCGTGTTACAATTGGGTTTTCTTGCACACACAAAGGAAAAACGTTTTTAATTAACCTTTGCTTTGAATTTTGGGTCAGGAAAATGTATATATTTTGGCGTTGAAAAAAAAAAAAAAAAGACGGTTTTTTTTTGCAGCACCAGCAAAAAACGCTTAAATTTAAACCCCTGGATGTAAATTGCGCCAAAGATTGGCCAAAAATAGTAGCTTTGTAGGTGTTACAATTGCGTGTTTTTTTACGCCAACAACAAAAGATAAGTTGTATTTTTAAAACCCTTTTTTGTGAATTAGGGTACAGGTAAAATTTATTTATTTTTGGGTTGAAAAAAAAAGGTTTTTTTTTGTAGCCCCACCGCAAAACAACCTTAATTAACCCCCGGATGTAATTGCGCCAAAGAATTGAACCCCCCACAAACATAGCTTTGTAGCGTGTTACATTGGTGTTTTTAGCCCCCAACAAAAGGGTAAAATTTAAAATTAAACCCTTTTCTTGTGAATTAGGCTAAGGGAAAAAAGTATAATTTTGGGGTTGAAAAAGACGGTTTCTTGGGGTCAGCACACCAGCAAAACAAAGCTTAATTACCCCCGGAGTAAAATTGCGAAAGAATTTAGCATCCAAAAAAAGAAGTGGTATTTTTATTGTAAAAACCTGTTTCTTTAATGAATACAAAGGAAAAATGGTTAGATCCCCCTTTTGGTATGAATGTATATGAGCTGCAGTGGAGCAAACTGGATTTCAGCCAATACCCCAAAAAAAATTTGAATTAGAACATTTAAGAGAAAGTTCTGAGACAAGCGAAACCCCCCCAGAAATCGTATATAAAAAAACAATTCTTCAGTAAGGCTATTGCCGGTCAGCACCTTCCCCCGTCGTACATTTGGGCGGTATGAGCTCCCCCGGTCGCCCCCCGGACTTTTTAGTGCGGTGACGTACGAATCCCGCGGTCTTGATTGGGTTCACTCTGAATTCGCAGGCTATCCCCTTCTTCCTCCCCCGGTGCTTTGCCCCCATGTAGGATTGGGCCCCAGCCATTTTTTTCAATCAAAGCACACTTCGTTCACCCGAAAAACCCCAAAGTTCGATTTGTTCCCCAAAACCGAGTTTTCCGAAATTCTAAAAAGAATTCCCTTGTTAGAATCAAATTTACCCCTTCTAATATGATCCCGTATTGAAGCAATGACGGAAATGAACCCGAAATTGCCTCAAATTAAAAAAACCAAGGGGGTTGTGGACAAGATGAATGAAATGGTTGCAGTATATTCGTGCAAGAGACAAGCAAAATATTGTTTGATGCATCAGCCCTTATTTCCTACATTTATGTATACTGAAACACATCCCGATAAAGTTCAGAGGTGGCTTAAGCAGTTTTGATCAAAAATGTGAACTGAGAACCTCAAAAAAATTTTCATTTATCCTGGATAGCAGAAATGCTTTTTTTAAAAATTCCTCTTTGATAGTGCTCTAGTTTAAAGTGTGCCACTGTTATTGGAATATGTATGTATTCTTCAGCCGCACCAGTGTTGCACCTATGTTCATTTTTTTCAAAAATGTTTTTTGGATGTGCATAACCATATATTGTTTCTAGTTTGAGTTTGGAGGAGTGGCTGCCTCCATTTTGTTTTTTTGCACTCCACCCACCTTGACAGGTTTTGAAATCAGTGCAGTGAGTTCAAAAGTCGGTGCCTTCACTCCCTGAGATATGGAAGTCTGAACAGAGTCCATGAGAGGTAATAATAGTGTAACAATAGTGTAGGACCCCCTGCCTTGAGGTCCAGTTGAAGTTCGGAGGTGGCTTAAGCAAAAGTCGGTGCCTTCACTCCCTGAGATATGGAAGTCTGAACAGAGTCCATGAGAGGTAATAATAGTGTAACAATAGTGTGGGACCACCTGCCTTGAGGTCCAGTTGAAGTTCGGAGGTAGCTTAAGCAGTTTTGATCAAAAATGTGAACTGAGCACCTCAAAAAAATTTTCATTTATCTTAGATACCAGAAATGCTTTTTTCAAAATTCCTATGTCCCCTTTAATAGTGCTCTAGTTTATAGTGTGCCACTGTTATTGGAATATGTATGTATACTATAGCCGCACTAGTGTTGCACCTATGTTCATTTTTTTCAAAAATGTTTTTTGGATGTGCATAACCATATATTGTTCCCGATTTCGATGCTATGAGGATGGACAAGAGACACCTATTCTTGAAGAGCCTTTGCAATGAACTTGTAATGCCTCACATGATTCAGTGAAGCAAAATAAAATACTTTCCAAGGCAAACTAGAGAAGCTATGAAATGCTGTGGTGTACGTTTTCAGGAAATTCAAGATCCAGTATAAAGAAAACAAAAGCGTTGTTTTATTTGTCCAACAAACAAAAACAGGAAGACTAAGCTTTACTGAACCATTTGTAGAAAAAATGTCTGTAAAGAACATTCTTCAGAAAAGATAATGTTTAAGGCGTTTGAAAAACCAATAAACTTCAAAAGGAAGATTTGAAAAAGAAATGTAGTTGCAGCTTGTTTACTTTTTAATACCCTTGTTTGTTTAGTTTTCATATCTTACTTTGTAATTTTAAAATAAACTTGTTACATGATTAAAAGGATGTATAACCTAGAATGTATAATGCGGACCATTTAGGCCCATGTATTTACTTTTTTGGTGTTTTCTGCAAATGATTATAATTACGATTTTGTGTATTTTTCTTATATTACTTGGCAATGCTGAAATAAACTTGTAAAAGTAATTTATTTGGGTTCCTCCATATGATTTGCACAAGGGCCTAAAAGGCCCGGGTTATGAGAATGTGCAGATTTCTAACATCATGCATACTAGGGTTAATGTGTGGCTTCCATTGGTCTCCATACTTTGCAATTTTATTTTTTATTTATTTTGGTTTTTTTTACTTTTGTACTGTTTCAAATATTCTTTTTCCTTTTAGACTTTGAGAATATGGAATCAAGGATGCAGAAACATCTGCACTCACTAGAATTGGTTTTATGTTTTTAATAAAAGTGCTTTTTCTTGTACTCTGCATGCGTTCATTACGTGTTGCTTATGACTGGTTCATTGCAGATATAGTGAATTTAGAAATGTTAAGGTGTTGGAGTACACCCATGTAGATGTATGAAAAGATTTCGAAGTCCGGCAGCCCTCTCCGCTAACTTGGATTGGACCATGTCGGACTAATTTGGAGGGACTGTGCTTCTCCCTTGCTGGGGATGGACTATGATGCTTCCCTCTCTTTGGTCTCTTATTTGCTATTGTAGTCTCCATAGAGATGTAGATTCTTGCACTACGTGGGTATCCTGTTAACTCTTTCAGCACTCTCTGGCAGCTTGACATATTGCTCAAAGTGCGCATGCTTGGTGTGCTGTGTTTGTTGCGCCCAGATATGCACGATTGCTATGCTCAGTGTCTTGATTTCTAAGGACGCATGCGCAGTTTGTATAGTAGAACACTGTTTTTCGAACTTAGTCTACCTGCAAGCTTTAACTGCAACATCTTATGTATATATCAAATTTTATATTTTATTGATTAAAAGCACTTTATATATTGTCACGTGGGAGCAATTTTGCACTGGAAAATGCTATACACTTAACTACAATCATGTACTATAATATGTATGATATTTAATCAATATTGATTGATAAATTGTCTACTTCCTACACATACATGATATGTTCACTTGTAAGACTGCTTGACAAAGGCTCCGTGAAGGAGTTGAAACATCATTCATTGGCATGGAGGAATAAACCACTTCTAATTAGGGATGAGCGATACTATCGACAAAAGTTGAAATCGGCCCGGTTTTTATGTTTATCGGAACTTCCTGATGACGCAATAGTTTCCGTAAAAATCTTATAGATAATCTTTATCACATTTACAATCACAAATTTCACAGTGCTTCCTGTAATTTTGGTGGCCAGCCAATCAGCTCAGAGCATAGAGGGGGGTGAGAGGGGTATACGACGTCAGCTGTGGGCAGTGTATGGATCTCATTGGCTGCAAAAATCACATGACCTCGTTTTATGTATGCAACTGCATTTCCGGGGTTTTAGACATTTTCACTGATTGATATAGAAAAAAAAATCCCCATCCCGCCCCCAATAGCGTTGTGAACTCAAAAAGTATTTTTTTTAGAAAATTATTTCTTTTTTTTGAAGCTTAGGATTATTTAGATTAGAAAAAGTAAGTTTGATTTATTTAGAGGAGATTGTAAAGAAATCTATTGTGGGGGGTAGGGGGGGGGGGGGGGGGGAAGTAAAGGAGGGTTTTGTGCAGCCTGTTTCCTGTCCTGAAACCCCAAGGAAATAGTTTTTTTTTAAACTTTTTGTGGCCAGTAACCTCCCAAGAGGGAAATTGCCCCTTTTTTGTTTGCTTTTCATTGGTGTTGTTTTCCCCATTTTTTTCCCTTTAGGTTGTAGAAAATTTTTTTTTAAAAAATTTTTAATAGTAATCCCGTTTTGTCAGTGGTGGCAAAAGGCCATATGTAACCATATAATTTTTCCCATACTTCTATTTCACCCAGTGTGTTCTTTTTTGGGATAATCTTGCATTGTAGCAAATTGGTTTAAGATTTTTTTATAGAAAACTTCCCCCTGTTGTCAGGGTGAAAAAACGCCTATGAATCCATATAAGTTTAAAATACTTCAATTTCATCGTGTTCTAGGGGGTGAAATGGACTTGTACGCAATTGTTTTAACTTATTTCATATAATGTCCTGTTGTCATGTTGAAAAAGCGATATGAAAAACCATAAAATGAAATACTTTGTTTCATAGTGTTTTATTATTATTATTATTTTTTTATTATTATTATTATTATTTTTATTTTATTATTATTTTTTTAAAAGCCATTGAAAGGGCGGTCATTTGAGGGGGTTACTAATAACATAAGTCAAACGAGTAAAAGATAATGATTAAGATTTTTGGCCCCGAGAGGAGAGAGGATCCCCGGAGGGTTACAACAAAGGGGGGGGGAAAGGAAAAGGGAGAGGGGGGAAGCAGTTGTGGGGAAGAAGTGACAAAAAGGTTGTGTAGGTTATAGGCAAGCCTGAAGAAAGGGTTTTCGGTTGTTTTTTTAAGGGGTAAAAAGTGGAGGAGGTCTGATTGTTGGGGGTGAGTGTGGGGTAAAGACGGGAGAATCTTAGTGAGGGTTTGGTAGGGTGATAAGGGGAGAGAGGGGAGAAGGCCCTTTTGGGAGGGGATTGCCTGAGGGAAAATTGGGAATTTTTAAGCGAGGTTTAAAGGGAGGGTATGGGGGGCCTTTAGGTCATGGTTAGTAGCTAAAATGAATTCGTGGGAATGGGAAGCCATAAAGGGATTGGGAGAGGAAAAGAAGGAGTAGCGAGGAGGGGTGGATAAACGGCAGGGTTTAAAGTGGTTTGGGGGGGCAGGGGTGCTGGGGGGCCCACGAAAGGGATGTTGCAGTAGTTGGGGGGAGATGAAGGGCATGGACCAGCTTTTGTTGTATAGGGAAGGGGGATCAAGAGAGTTTGGGATTACCCCCCAAAGGGAGTGGGCTTTGGGAACAGGTGAGAGTGTAGAGCCCTTTACTGAGATAGAGAGATCGGGGGGGGGTAGGTTGGGCGGGGGAAAGATGTGATTCGTTTTTTTCCCCATTAGTTTTTGGGGACATGATGGAAGAAGGGGAAAAGGGGGAAAGACAGTCAGGGGTTTGGGAGAGTAGAGAAGTGGGAAACTGGGCCGGGATGTAGAGTTGGGGAGTCGCTAAGGTGGTAATGAAAGCCGTGTGATGCTAGAGCTGACCGGGGCCAAGAGTGAAAGAGAAAAAGAGAAAGGGCCCCGACTGCCCCGAGGGACAAAAGAGAGAGGGGGGGGAGGAGGTGGGGCGAGAATGAGAGCGCTGAAAAATCCGTTGGAGGTACGAGGAGATCAGGAAAGAGCCAAGTCCCTGATGGAGGGAGGGGAAAGGGTTTGTAGGGAGGGGTGGTCGACAGTGTCAAGGCAAAGAATGTCAAAAAGGAGAGCCCGAGTAGGGCAGAGGCTTTAGCAGTTTCTAGGTTTTTTTTGGGGGTTTCAGTGAGTGGGGGGGTCCCGGCCAAAGTTGTGAGTCAAGAAGAGAGTTGGAGGAAGGTGGGAGGACAGCTGAAGATAGGTGCTTCCCCAGGGGTCTGGAAGAAAAGGGAGCGTGAAAGGGGCGAAGTTTTGGGCAGAGAGGAGGGGTCAAGGGTTTTTTTTTTTAAGGGTTGGGTGAATTTTTTATGTTTTTTGGGGGAAGGGAAGATCCAGAGGTTTTGTGATAGGTTGAAGAGTTGGGTGAGGGCGGGGGGATAGAAAATGAGGTTGGGTGAGGGGGATGGAGTGGTCAAGAAAGGTAGTGAGGTTGGGTTTGACGTAAAAAGGAGAGTTGTCTGGTGAGTGGGGAAGCAAGTTAAGGGGAAGAGAGTTTGCAAGGGAAGGGGGGTGGTGGGGGGGGAAAAAATTAAACTGATTTGGGTTTATTTTTGAAAAAAAATGAATGGAAGTTTTCTGTGAAAGGAGGGATGGGGGGGGGAGGGGGGTGGTTTTGGGGAAGAGGTTGAAGGTTTGAATAATTGTTGGGGGTTGTTTGGGATAGGGGGATATAAAGTGTGAAAAAATCCGTTTTGGCTAGGTTGTGCAGATTTAAAAAGAATGCAGTGTTGTTTGTATAAAGGGAAAGTATAGGGGTGAGTTTTTTCCCCGGCTTTTGGCGTTGAACAGCCTCGTTTTTTTATGGGGTTTGTGGCCAGGGTTGTCTGTCTTTTGGGGTTTGTTTTGTGTGAGAGGGGGCGATGAGTCAAGGGGGGTGATGATTTTGGGGTTTTTGAAAGTGGTGGCTGTGTTGGGGGCATTAAAGAGGGGATAGTAGAAAAAGGGGCAAGAGAGAGGAGCGGTTTGGGGTTTGTAGGTTCCCGGGGGTTACGGTATGAGAAAGGGGCGGTGGGGTGGAGAGGTGGAGAAAGGGAAAAGGGTTGTGGTCAGATATGGGGGGGGGAAGTTTTAGAAATCGAAGGGGGGAAAGGGGGGGGTGAAGATGGGGCCCCTGTGTGTCCCTTTTTGTGATGGCTTCTGAGGGGCCCTGGGAGGTAAAGGAGGATCGGTGAAAGGAGTTTGTGGAAGTGAGTGGGGGGGGGGGTCGATTGGGAGTTGAGTCTCCCATGATTAGGGGGTTGTCGGTGGAAAAAAAGTGGAGAAAAGGAAGAAAAAGGGGTCAAAAAAGGCAGTGGCAGGGGCCTGGCGGTCGGTAGACAAACCTTGGAGGTGGGGGGGTGAGATGCGGACAGAGTGACTCAAAAGGGGGAGTGTGAGGAAGGCAAGGTGGGGGGGGGGGACAAAGGAGTTGGTGTCAGACAGGGGGGACGCGAACCCCCCAAGTTGTTTCCCGGGCGAGGATGTGGGTAAGTTTGGGGGCCCTAAAAGGGAGTGGGGGGGGGGGAAAGTGTAGAGGGGGGCAGCAGGTTTCAGTCAGACAAGGAAGAGTAAGTTGGGAGTGAAGATATGATTTATGAGAGTTTATTACAAAGATGTGATTCGAGGCCAAGGAGAGGATAGGGGGGGGGGGTACGGGTGTAAAAAGGTGAAAGGGATTTGCATTTTTGTGGTGAATTGTTCGAGGAGGCAGAGCTATGGGGGGAATGTGTGAGGGGGCCCTTGGGTTAGGGGTTAGTCCCCCAAAGCCCAAAAAGGAGTGAGAGGGGGAGGTGGGGGTAGGATAGACGTAGTTTTGGGAGGGGTTTTTTGGTACGGAGGGGTTAACGTGGGAAGAGGTTTGGCAGCGACAGGTGTGGGGTAAATCAGGGGGGAGGGGGAGTTTATTGTCCACCCGAGGGAGTTTGGGGAGAGCAAAAAAATTTAGGGATTGGGGATTGCTAAAGAGGGAAAAAAAAAAAGCTGGTTTGATCACAGTGTTCCTGGGGCGGGTTTTTCCCCGTAGATCACAATTTGTCCCCCCCTAGATAAGCTTGGGGCCCTGTGGGAGTGTGTTGTAGATCCCCGTGATCCCCGTGGGCGTGTGTCCCATAGCCAGTGAAACCCGTGGTTGGTTTTTTTTGTAGATCAAGTTTGTTTATAGAAAAAAACCTAAACCTTGGGTTTGGGTTTTTTTCCCGTTTAAAACACAGTGACTTTGATCGGTTTGTCCCCGAGATCACAGCTGTCCCTGTGGTGGTTTTGGGCCCCGTGATAAGTGACCCCGTGGGCGGTTGGTCCAGAACGTTGGTCCCCGTTTTTTAAAAGTTGGTCCCCGTGGGCGTTTGTCCGTGATCCCCGTTGGTCCCCATAATCCCCGGTCCCCGTGGGTGGTTTGTCCCTGTATATCACAGCTGATCCCTGTGGGTGGTTTTTCCCTGTATATGGAGGCACTCTCTGGCTGGGACAGATGATGGAGGCACTCTGGCTGGGAGAGTTGATGGAGGCACTCTCTGGCGGGTACTGTATATGGAGGCGCTCTCTGGCTGGGACAGTTGATGGAGGCACTCTCTGGCTGTAATTGTAGATGGAGGCACTCTCTGGCTGGGACAGTTGATGGAGGCACTTTTTGGATCTAGCATCTCAGTTTTGTGCTAATCGTGCACTTGTACGAAAATTGGTTTACACATTATTTCATAGTAACTGCCGCCTGATGTCAGTGGTGGCAAAACCGGCATATGTAATCCATATAACTGTTCAATACTTCTATTTCACTCAGTGAGTCTCAGTTTTGCGCTAATCGTGCACTTCTACACAAATTGGTTTACAATTATTTCATTGAAAACGCCCCTGTTGGTGTGGGGGCCCAAAAACCCCATATCTAATCCTATAACTTTTTAATACCTCCATTTCACTCAGTGCTTTCGTTTGGCGCTAATCTTTGCACTTGTATGATAGTTTGTGAAAACTATCAATTGTAGTCCTAAGGGGCAGTTGTAATCTCGGGGAAATGAAGGAAAAAAAACTGTTGATTTGGTGTTATGTTTCTTCCACCATACCGCATTTCACAGATATTTGATAGAAACAATTCTGTTTCTAATCCTAGTTGGCTGTTGGACATTAGAGGGATGTAAGAATACCTGTGATTTGCCATCTTTGCAGTACGTTCTCAATAAGAGACTGTGAAAATCTTTTCCATACCTTTTAAATTTTTATCTTTCTGAACATGGAGCAAACTGCAGGTGGTAAGCGAGAGGGGTGTAGGACATAGAGGTAGAGGTACGAGAGAAGGTGTTCCTTGCAGTGCTGGTGACAACAACTGTTCTTCAGTGGTTAATGCAACCTGCATCCAGCAGTTTTACTTCCTCATCCTCCCAGTAGGCCAGAATATAATCATCATGTCAGAAACCCGTCAACAAAAGTGAAGGCAGCCCAAATGTCAATCATGTACCCCCACTGTGGATAATCCATTTTCAGAACACCTCTTTTATGACAAAATGCGTTTGGTGTCAGAAGACATTTCACAAGATCAAGTGGCAAATGAGGATGATTTAGTTCTCTGACGCCCAATCGCTGATGCCATCAAGGAGGAGAAAGAAGCCGGTCAGTCGCCACAAATCCCGAGCGGTCGGCAACCCTTGCAGTGCCTGTCGCATTTAGCCCAGCTCAGATGTAAATTCAGGGCAAGTAAGTCACCCGTGCGATGATGATGACATTGCAGATCCAACATGGGCTTTTCAGCAGAATTTGCTGTGAGCGCTTCTTCACTGGACGAGGAGGAAGACGATGGGGTAGTGTCAGTACTGATCCCGCCTCAAAAAGCGAGAGGGCGCTGAGATTATTCCGCTAACCATGATCGGCGGAAACACTGCTCCTCGTTTATCGCCGTCGAAAAGGTCCAGGATTTCTGAAGCCTGGGCCTTTTTTGATCAAGCCTCAGATTCGCCCAGCGATGTCATATGCCACATTTGCCATAAACGTATCAGTAGAGGTAAAAATCTTAAGTGTTGAACCACCACCAACATGTCTATCACTGCAGCGAATGCATGAGTTGAAATGGAGGGAACACTTGGCCAAAAAAGGCCACACTGATCCCGGGCTTCCAACCACTGTTCACACCTCTCCTCCTCCGCCTCGACCAAGCGTACCTCAGCTGTCCATGTCGCTCAGCGTCATGAGCAAGGATCAGCCTCAGCTTCAGCCTCCACCGTCGCCCGAGAACCACCACCGCCAGAGACCCATCCTACTCCTTCTCCTTCCACCAGTTTGACCTGCATGCCATACAGCGGGCCCGTCTAGCAGCCCGCCTTCTGTCTACCCGGTTTGGGAGCAGAAGAAACACTTTAATCCAAACCATTCCAAAGCCAAAAGCCTGAATGCCGGCATTGCCAGGCTTTTGGCCTTGGAAATGTTGCCTTTCCGTCTGGAGGACACGAGGGTTTGCAGTCATGGCCCCTTCCCGCCCCCCAAAACCCGATGGGGGGCC
>JAODAL010041502.1:0-35813 GCA_025379985.1 Phyllomedusa bahiana | reverse complement strand
TTTGGGGCGGGGTGACCTCCACACTGTGTAATTGTCCCACCTGGGGCCCCTACTCCTGTTTTTGCCACCTCCAAAGGTCATTGTGCCACTGTCTGACCTCTGTGCTGCTTTTTGGCTCTGCCGTGACCTACACTGTCTTGTGCCACTGTCTGCCCCTCATGGGGCGTGTGGCTGATCCGTGACCTCACACTCTGTCATTGTCCACTGTCTGACCTAAAGCTGGCTGTGGGCTCCCCGTGACCTACACACTGTGTCTTGTCCCACTCTGTGGCCTACTCCTGTTTTTGCCACCCCCTAGAATGTCATTGTGCCACTGTCTGACCTCTGCTGCGCTGTGGCGCCCCGTGACCTCCACACTGTGCCCATTGTCCCACTCTGTGGCCTACTCCTGTTTTTGCCACCTCCAAATGTCATTGTGCCACTGTCTGACCTCTGCTGCTGCTGTGGCTGCCTGCCGTGACCTACACACGTGTCATTGTGCCACTGTCTGACCTCATGCTGCTCCTGGGGCTGCTGCCGTGACCTCCACACTGTGAAATTTGGTCCCAAATTCTGTGGCCTACTCCTGTTTTTGCCACCTCCAGAATGTATTGTTCCACTGTCTGACCTCATGCTGCGCTGTGCTGCTGCATGCCTCCTGTAACCTCCCCACACACCTGTCAATTGTCGTCCACTGTCTGACCTCATGCTGCGGCTGTGGGCTGAAAAATTCTTCCCCCGGGGCCTACCCCCCCCTGTCATTGTGCCACTGTCTGACCTCATGCTGCTGCTGTGGCTGCTGCCGGGGACCTCACACTGTGTCATTGTCCCACTCTGTGGCCTACTCCTGTTTTTGCCACCTCCAGAATGTCATTGTGCCACTGTCTGACCTCATGCTGCTGCTGTGGCTGCTGCGTGACCTACACACTGTGTTATTGTGCCACTGTCTGACCTCATGCTGCTGCTGTGGCTGCTGCCAAGTGACCTACAAAACTGTCATTGTGCCACTGCTGACCTCTTTGCGGGCTGGTGGCTGATGCTGTGACCTACACACTCTGTCATTGTGCCACTGTCTGACCTCATGCTGCTGCTGTGGCTGATGCCGTGACCTACACACTGTCATTGTGCCACTGTCTGACCTCATGCTGCTGCTGTGGCTGCTGCCGTGACCTACACACTGTGTCATTGTGCCACTATGTGGCCTACTCCTGTTTTTGCCACCTCTAGAATGTCATTGTGCCACTGTCTGACCTCATGCTGCTGCTGCTGTTGATGCCGTCAACTCCACACTGTGTCATTGTGCCACTCTTTAGCCTACTCCTGTTTTTGCCACATCCAGAATGTCATTGTGCCCCTCTCTGACCTCATGATGCGGTGGCTGCCGCCGTCACCTCCACACTCTGTCAATGATGTTGCCACCTGAGCCCTCAGCTTGTTTTTTTCCAGCTGTCGCTGCCATGACTTTATCAGGCTACATTCCTTCTTCAGTTTTTTGGTCAGTTTTGCCCTCTTAAGTGCCCAGGGAATTTTATAGTGAAGCGATTCTAAGAGCGGCGGCAATCATGTGCGTTTCATACTAAAACACAGCATTGTATGAAGACCAAACCAAGCTCCCTCTGCATATTTAAGCATGGCACAACGTTCTACAGCACCCTGCAGGCTCTGTGCAGCCTGGACATAGCTGTTTTTTAACGTGATTCGTCCCGAAGTAATTCGGAACAAAGTTATTTTTTGCTGAGAAATTCGGCGAAGTGAACGAACCGAATTTCCGTAAATTCGCCCATCTCTAGTCACTTCCAATGGGAGTGGCCTTATTTCTAGTTGTCACTGCCAATCCAATAAAGAACTCACTTTTCATCTCCCGTTTTGCACTGTTATTCAGTCACTTTTTATCTTTCTTTTCATGCATCCCACTTCTATTTAATTGCCACTTGTTTCTCTGATATGGGCAGTCATTTTTTTGGCATCTGTTTAGTCCTGTACATACATGTGCTGCTGATGCTGGCAGGTCTGATGTGTGGCCTAATGAAGAGGGGCCAGATGTCACATACTGATAGTGTCTGTCTGGCAAAGGACCTTTATTTCGCTCCTCTGTGCGTTTTATGTATTCATCACTATGATCCTGATATCCTCCTTTGCCCTCACAATACTCTCCAATCTCCTTTTTTGATTTGGACATCTTTCCCTAGTCATTCATGTCAGATTAGTAATATTGCATATCTTCCATTCTCTATCATTAATCTGGACATTTTTCCATTACTTGTATCTCATTGGCCAACAACCTTGTTTTTAAGAAGGTCATCATTGGGTGCTCTTCTTTGAAAGGTCACACATTTCCCTTGTTACATTACCCTTGACGAAGCTGCGGTGAAACACACATTGGGGTTTCCTTTGCACCTTATGGTCTGTATCCCCTTACTAGTTCTTTACCCCTTTTGGGTCATTCTATACTTTGTTTGCTAGTGTGTTGGTATGCATATGCCATTATTGTACATGCATTTTGGGGGTTTTCTCTTCTATTTTACATTATGCTACCTACTTTTTATGTCCACAGTGCAAACATTTTCAATTTTAAAATTATGCAGTAATTTATATATAAACTCAAACTACTCCCGCCAAAACTACAAGTCCTCATACAAACAAGTCCTCATACAACTGCGTCATTGAAAAAAAATAAAAAAAAATATGACTGTTGAAATGCAGGAAGGCAAAAACTAATAAAATTTAGCTGGTCTTTTCAGGCCTGGTGCTTCAGGCTATATCTACACAGCATAGCTTTACTGTCGGCTTTTCGGTCGATTTAGTATTTTGAAAAAAAGGTACACTGTGCTGCACAGACAACAATGAAACATTCGGGTTGTAGTCTACACAGCATGGATTTTTGACCATTGGGTTTAAAGCCAGCGGAATATGCAACATGTTGTATATTCCACTGGATTCTACTCAGATTTGCCGTCAGCCCCGTACATTCAGTGTCGGACTTTGGACGGCATTTTGACACTTGCCGTGTAGACTTAGCTGTAGGGGTTAAGAACTCAGAGATACATACCCTGTTTCCCCGAAAATAAGACAGTGTCTTATATTAATTTTTCTTCCTAAGGACAAGCTAAGACTTATTTTTAGGGGATATCTTATTTTTTAAGAACAAGAATTCACATTTATTGTTGAACAAATAATCAACGTGTATTAATATACTGTAGTAATTTCATCACAAACATCAGCATAAGCAGCCAAACTCTGAATTGTATAAAAAAAAATTGCACTAGGTCTTATTTTCGGGGGTGTTTTATTTTTGGGTAAACAGGGTAGCATGTGGGGCTATCACCTTATTCAACTTTAAACATGCACATTTACCTAAAACCTCCAACCAAAAATAACTGGAACTGACCCTGACAAGTAGTGATAATGTCATGCCTAAAAATATTACCACTTCAAAGGCTACCTTCTTAAATTACCGTCAGAAAATACCGTATCTTTATCAATAAACTAGTTCCAGAACATACAACGCCATTTTTCTTACAATAAATTGTCACATTTCTGTGTGTTATTTCCTTTTGTGAAGTGTATTACAACTGTTATTTGTACTTTAGATAAAGTGTAAAGTTGCCAAAAATATGTCTTAAAAAAAACAACTTTTAAAATCCTCCTAGATTTTATTCTTATGTCTAAGGCACAACTGTACATGCCGACAAATAAACTACACTCACTGTGATCAATGTTTTTTCCATTTGCAATATCAATTTTATTGGTCAATTACTCGCTGCTGCACAGTTCGTCACAAACTGTTGTTTCAACATTTTTAGGCAGAAAATTTTTCTCTAGACCAGATGACTGAATTTGAAAAAAAAAATTGCCAAGCTATACTTAAACACAAATAAAATATCACAAAATTGCATAAAAACACAGTTGGAAATCTTTACTCCTATCAGTTCTTTTACGGTCCTTAGTACAAGTTAGTTGTAATTGCTGGCAGTAAAAATCTTTAGAAACATGAATGGATTTCTGAATTTATTCTAGGCCTTATATGCTTCCAGCTACAAATTAAAATTTCATGAACAGAAATGTTACATTCTTCCTGTTCAATTGTTTTCTATATTAATACATTAAATCCACTGAAAAGTTTTGAGCAGAGACCTCCAATGGACCAACTGTCTGTTTTCATTGAGATTACGGCATCCACCCTGGTGTATAATTCTGTTGCCACTGACTCTAATTTTAACACTTTGATAATTTAGTCCCAAAAAACAGAGACATTAATTTCCTTACAAACAGTATCTGACTGTTCCATTGTTTTTGAGTAAATGCTTTAAAGAAGTCCCCTGCAGCCAAATGATCTTCATTTCATGTCAGTACAATGGCTTTTTGATCCTTTTAATGTTTCCTAAAATATTTCTCTTCAGCTTTTAAACAAAGATTGTATTATGTATTGAAAAGAGTCAAAAATATCATAGTGCTTAGAAGACTGACCCAGCTCTGAATAAATATGTCCAAGGTGTTCATCTTAGTGAAAGTAAAATGGCCTTATGCCCTCTTCAGGATGTATGCATGCCGCTAGGAGGTTGCAGACAAATCTACCTGAAATTTAAGTATACCTTTGCCATTTTTTCTAGTGTTGAGCGATTTTTATCGACAAAGTTGAAATCGGCAAGGTTTTTATGGTGATCGAAATTTTCAGATCATGCGATAATTAAGGTTAAAATCTGTGCATCATCTATCATCTATTAAGATAAAGACCTCGTTTTAACATAGAACAGCCCTTCCTGTTCAGCCTTAGTGTCTCTCAGCGTCTCATAGGAATAGGACGTGCGCTCTGCCTGTGGCCAAACAGCTCAGCGAAATTAGTCTATTTCTGCACAGAGAAACCTCTACTATTAGCTGTGATACTTCCAATTTAGTTAGATTAGAGATTTGAAGATTTTATGTAGTTAGCTAGAGAATATTAACGCAGCATCTACCGCTGTAAAGTCACGGGGGTAGCGGGGGGGGGGGGGGTCCCGTGGCAAACACAGACAAGCTCTATCTATAAAGAAACGCACTGGATAAAGTTCACCAAGGACTTAGTGTAGACCATTGCCACTGCAAATCTTTATTATTAATGTTTTTCTATTGAATTATTTCCTGGATATTGGCGCAGCCTGAACTATATATTGGCATACACATCATTTTAGTAACTGCAAGGTCTCTTTGTTCGGTGCAAACTCCACTTTTATTATCAGATGATTTCAGTAAGGGTTCATTTAAATTTTACCCATTCCACTGTGTTGATATATCTACCTTGCAGTTTAAATTACAATCCAGCAATCTTGTAGTCAGCACAGGTTGTGTGTTGCCAAAAATACCGTGTAACATGACGAATAAACATACAGATACTTGTTTTTTGAACTTTGGCAACCCAGCTTTGTTCATTGACGCAGCATCCAAGTAATCTTTTAAACAGCATTTCTATAGTCACAACAGGTGAATTCGAAAGGTGCAAAAAAATACCGTGTATTATACGAAACAATAACTGATACCGTTTGTTTTTTGACTTTTTGCGGCTCCAGCTTTTGTTCATTTGACGCAGCATCCCACGTGTAAATCTTAAAACAGCAATTCTTTTGTCTCACCAGGTGAATTGAAATGGTGCAAAAAATTACCGTGTTTTATACGAAAACAATAACAGATACTGTTTTTTGATTTTGCGCACCAGCTTTGTTCATTGACGCAGAATCCACGTAATCTTAAAACTGCAATTCTATAGTCACCCACAGGTGAATTGAAAGGTGCAAAAAAATACCGTGTATTTACGAAAACATACAGAAACGTGTTTTTTTGACATTTTGCGCACCAGCTTTGTTCATTTGACGCAGCATCCTCGTAAATCTTAAAAACAGCAATTCTATAGTCACCACAGGTGATTGAAAGGTGCAAAAAATAAGTGTTGTATTATACGAAAACAATAACGGATACGTGTTTTTTGACTTTTGCTGACCAGACTTTGTTCATTGAGCAGCTTCCACGTAAATCTTAAAACGCAATTATATTGTCACCACAGCGTGATTTTGAAAGGATGCATAAAATACGTGTATTATACAAAAACATAACAAGATACGTGTTTTTTGAACTTTTGACGCCCAGCTTTGTTCATTGACGCGCATCAACGTAAACCTTAAAACAGCATTTTTCTATATTCACCACAGGTGAGCATTGAAAGGTGCAAATATACCGTGTATTATACGAAAACATAACAGAAAGTGTTTTTTGCAATTTTTGCCCAGTCCAGATTTGTTGATAAGACACCTTGCAGTTAAATTTGATCAGCAATTTTGTTTTGATTACAGGGATTGATAAATAGCTGTGATTTATGCCGTCTTTTAATAGAGACTTTTCAAAACTATTCCAACCTTCTCAAATTTTTATATTTTGAACATGGAGCGTAATCAGGTGGTAAGCGAGCAAAGATGGGAGAGGTTGCACATGGAGGTAGAGGTACGAGTGAAGGTGCTCCTTCCAGTGCTGGCGACAAACACGCATGTCAGCGGTCGCCCCCCCCCCCCCGCAAGTTGCGGACCGTCAGGCCTGTCATCGATGGGTCAGGGCCCTGTGAATCTAGAGTAACTGAAATCATCGTCGCCAATCTGTCCTTCAGTGGTTAATGCAACCCCTGCATCTAGCAGTCTTCTACTGTCCTCCAAGTCACGGCACACAATGTCGTATCAGGCATCATCAGCATCCGTCCTAAATGAAAGCAGCCCAAATGTCAACTCGTGTACCCACCACTGTGGATTAATCCATTTGGTCTGAAGACTCTTTGATGACAAATGCGTGGTTGGGGTTAAGAAGGCATGTTAAAAAGATTCAAGAGGATGATTTAGTCTGCTCTGACGTCCCAGTTACTGATGCCATCAGAGGAGGTGAAGATGCGGTCAATCGGCAAATCCGGGCGGTCGGCAACGGCCTTGCAGTGCCCCTTGCTTGGAGCCCGCAGCTTCTAGATGCAGAAAGTCAGGACGACCAAGTCACCTGTGTTGATGAGGATGATGATGACAACATTGCGGATCCAACATGGTCTTTTCCGCAGAATTTGCTTGCGAGCGCTTCATCAGTGGACGAGGAGGAAGGACGACTGAGGGATAGTGTCAATACCGGGGTCCCAACACAAAATGGGTGAGTGCAAGGTCGCAGAAGATCCGCTGATTTGATTCGCCAGCCTCGGTCAGCGCAACACCCCGCTCCTCGCTTATCGCCGTCAAAAAGGTCCAGGACCTCTCAAGCCTGGGCCTTCTTTTGTGCAAGCCTCTGATTCACCAGCGGATGTATATGCCGCCTTTGCCGTAACACGCATAAGTAGAGCAAAACCTTAAGTGGTTAAACCACCACAACATGTCTAGTCACATGCAGCGAATGCACTAGTGAAATGGAAGTGAAACACTTGGCCAAAAAAAAGGGCCAGACGAAGCCGGGACTCCCAAACCCTGTCACACCTCTGTCTCCTCCTCCTCCGCCACCACCAAGCGTCCTCAGCTGCCCCATGTTCTCAGAGTCATGATCAGGGATCAGCTCCGCTTCTGCCTACACCGTCGCCACGAGAGTTACCACCAGCACCACCAGAGACCCATCTTCCCCTTCTTCCTTCCGCCAGTTTGATGACCTGCACGCCATTACAGCGGCCAGTCTAGCAGCCAGCATTCTGTCATTTCCAGGTTTGGGAGCAGAAGAAACACTTTAACCAAATCCAATCCCAAAGCCAAAAGCATGAATGTCGGCATTGCCAGGCTTTTGGGCCTTGGAAATGTAGCTTTCGTATGGTGGACACCAGATGGGTTCCGCCACGTACATGGCCCTCGCCTGCCCCCAATACCATTGCCAAAGCAGGCATTTCTTTGCCTGAATAGCCGTCCCTGCCCTGGCCACATTCGTCTGTCATCTAAAATTTCAAGCGCGTTATCTTCATCTGTGTCGGAATAGTCATATCACACCGACACATGGACTAGTAAGCTCGGCCAAAGGCCGCTATATCTCTGTATCAGCTCCTGAGTGAGCTGTGGTGGATGTTGATCGGGCGGTGACGGTGGCTCTCAGGATTCGGCGCCGCTCTTTCAAAACGCAGGGATGGTGCAGGGCTCTTACCCCAAGGTCTCTTCCCTGGTGGCATCACGTGCCCAGAGACACCAGGCCATGTTGAAATTAATCTGCCCCCTTGGAGGACCGTCCACACACAGGTCAGAGCTGTGGACGGCTCTCCGCAAACAAGAACCGGAGCGCTGGCTGGCGTGTCAAGAACCTTGTGCAGGCTAGGTGGTGTGCGATAACGGGCGAAATCTGCCTCGGGCCGCCCTTAAGATCGGTGGGATGGAGCACATCCCTTGCCTGGCACATGTCATGAACCTTGGATTCGTCAGAAATTTCTAAAGAGCTACCGGGGGTCTGGACTGCCTGATGAAGAAGGCTCGAGGTCTGAGTTCGCGACTTCCGCCGTTTGCACCCTGCCTTCATCCCGGCCTGGCGCATTGCTGCATCAGCTCGGCCTTCCACGTCAACCGTTCTCATTGTTGACGTTGCAACACGCTGGAAATTCCCACCCTCCACCTGCTCCAGTGATTGTTGGGAGCTGCCGCAATGCCATTACGCAGTTCAGCAAGTGACACTGCCTTGAACAAGCAGCGGTGCGGACCACGTGGGTGTTGAGCCACCGGAGAGAGGAGGAAGGTGAAACGAGCTCTGCACCATCCTTGCCAGTTTTGGAGAAAGCCACCAAATGGTCAGTGGGATGATGCCATTGTCAGCATGAGCACTTGTGGTGATCTTAGCTCTGGACGATCGGTTGGCACTCTGAAACTTCAAAGTCCCGGCCAGCGACGGAGGATGGAGACAGCACAGATGCAGACACGGAGCCTTTCTCTCCATCAAATCACAAGGCCAACAGTTTCTTCAATTTTATCGGTCTTATTAGGGCAGTGGGTCAGGGTCCAGAGCTAGTGCAAGCCGGCACCTCAAGCTCTCAGGGTGCATCATCTGAGGCAAGTCAGGGCTGTGGTTGAAGCTGTGCTGGAGGAAAGCTGGGAGGAGGAGGAGGAGGTTTATTTCCTAAGACACGACGTCCCTGCCTTGGAAAGTGGTTGGCGTAAATTTGAGGCAGGATGATGGAAGATGAGTTTGCTGTGCCCCTCCACCCAGAGTCTTGGGAACTCAAGCTCCATCTCTCACATGAGTGCTTGGGATGCTCCATTTCCTCAAAATGATCCTCGCTTTAAGGCCATCAAAATGAACAACAGTTACTGGGTGCCCTCCTGGATCCCTGGTACATACAAAACTCAGCACTTTCCTTCACCCACCCAAAAAGAGAGTAAAATGCAGGAAGGGAAATGGAGGACCTTGCTATGATCAAAACTGGAGACATCTGTTGCGGTTGCTTACGTTCTTCAATGTCACGGTGGAACAACGGCAGCGACATGGACAGCAGTTAGAGTGCCAAGTAGCCGTCTAGCGGCAGCAGGCAGATCAGGCTAGGTGGCAGAAGCCTAATGGGTAAAACCTCTGGCATCCTTTTTTACCACTCTCACCAAACGCATGCAATGCAGGCCACACATACAAACACCCATGAGACCCAGCTTAAGGATCATGGTGCACAACAATCTGCGTCACAACACCGATGTTTTGTATGTGTTCCGGACCATAGACCCTTCTGGGTATCCAAATGGACGAATGGACCAGCTGGCTCGCCACGACATAGAGGGTGTTGTCCTGCCCAGCAGCCAGCGTCCATATCTGAGCGGACCTTCAGCAACAGCTGGAGGGAGTCATTACAGAAAACGCATCCGGCTTTCCACAGATAATGTGGATCGTTTGATTTTCATCAGATGATCAGGCATGGATTCTGTGATGTTGTGCCCCAATTGCCGAGGTCACCGATTGTTGCTGGTCTACTTCACATTCCTCTCAACAGAAATGGCTTCCTCTTGAAAAAATTATTTTTAAAAAATGATCATTTCTTACTGCAATTTTTATTCTCAAATTCCCAACAGTTCATTTTGCTGGTTTTGCTTTGTGAGCGAGACTAAAAGACACCAAGGTTTAATGGACAAAACCATATTCCATTTACTAACTTTATCTTTTTGAATTTTCACATTGTCATTGGTTTTGGGGTCCTGTTGCCTCACAATTTTTAACAGTTGCTGAGAAGTCATATTTAAAATTTTTTGGGTATGTTGCTGTGAGATACAGCAATAATCTGGTCCTTTGGATCTGAATTGTGGCTTCTATGTGGAATTTCTCCTTCACAATTTTTGAACAGTGGACTGAGAAGTCATATTATAATTTTTTGGGGTCATGTTGCTGTGAGATAAAGCTATAATCATGGTCCTTTGGACAGGAAAATGTGGCTTCTAAGTGGCATTACTCCCTCACCAATTTTAACAGTTGCTGGAAGTCCATATTTATAATTTTTCTGGGGTCATGTTGCTGTGAGATACAGCAATAATCATGGTCCTTTGGAACAGAACTATGTGGTTCTAAGTGGCATTCTTCTTCACAATTTTGACCAGTGGCTGTGAGTAGTACAGCATGTTTTATAATTTTTTTGGGTCATGCTGCTTTGAAAATGCAGCAATACTACAGGTCTATTTAAAAAAATGTTGTTTTTAAAATAGACATTTGTTCTTCACAAATTGTCAAAAGTGGCTCACTGGGGTCATGTTTGAATTTTTGGGGGCGTTTTTGCTGTCGACATTGCAGCCATACTACAGGTCCTATTCTAAAAAATAGTTGTTTCTAAGACAGAAATTTGTATGTTCATCAATGGTCAAGAGTGCTCAAGGGTGATGGTGCTGTCTGAAACAGGAATAGGTAGGACCTCTGTTAATGGACAATTATTGAAAAGACTTGTTTTTGCAAGATCTTTAACATAGCTATTATCCTTTATTGAGACAAAACCATTTAATACATTAAAAAGAGAAACAAAGACATTGTGGGATTCCATCCGATTTTAAAAATGTGGTTTTCTAGAATTAAAGTATAAAAAACTGCGATGTACAAAATAGCTGTTAAAAAACTTCCTCTGAATTGTTAAATGGGGAGGTACAGGAAAACTTGACCAGATGTTGGTTATTCAGAGGCACATGGGAGTATTGGAGCTCGGTCAGAGAACAAGTACAGAGACCATTTCCTCCAGCACGTGAGTAAAAATGGAAAAAGAATGCCAAGATAAAGGGCCACCTGGGTGTAACTGGAGAGATAAACCAACAGTATTTCCAAGTTGAAGCTCAATTGGTCCACACATATCCATAGGAGGGGCAAGCAGCTACCCATGTCTGACTGTTGTACTGAGGAAGGCTGGGAGTTCTTAACTTCTGCTTCCGCCACTCTGCTTCACTGCAACGACTGGTTTTCGTTGTTTGCTGCGTCATCAGGGCATTTTAACTGCGTGTTAATAGATAGACGGTCGCAGCCTGGGCTCTCACCGCACACACTGTAACTCCCGGGCCTGGGTCATGCTTTGGCCAGGGACAGGTATAGTCAATGTCCAGTGAAATCTAAATGGGTTTGAAAAGACTTCTTTTTCTCCGGCACTTTTTTAAAACTCTGGGGGTTATGCTGGTTCTGTGGTCATGCTGTGGCCCAGGGGACAGGTATAGTCAATGTTCCAGTGAAACTAAAATGGTGGTTGAAAGTACTCCCTTTTTCCGGCACTCCTTTTTTTAAATCTGGGGGTTATGCAGGTTTGGGGCTCTGCCTGTTGCCCAGGGACAAGAATAGTCAATGTTCCAGTGAAACTAAAAATGGTGGTTGAAAAAGATCCTTTTTCTGGCACTTTTTAAATGTGGGGGTTATGCAGTGTTTGGGGCCTCTGCTGTGGGCCAAGGACATGAATATAGTCAATGTCCAGTGTGAAACTAAAATGGTGGTTGGAAAGACTCCCTTGTTTCCGGCAATTTTTATAATGTGGGGGCTCATGATGGGTTTGGGGATTCATGCTGCTGCCCACGGACAGGAATTGTCAATGGTCCAGTGAAACTAAATGGTGGTTGAATGTCTCCTGTTTCCGGCACTTTTTTAAATCTGGGGGTAATGACAGTTTGGGCTCATGCTGTGGCCCAGGACAGCGTATAGTCATGTCCAGTGAAACTAAAAATGGTGGTTGAAAAGACCTCCTTTTTCCGGACACTTTTTAATGTGGGGGTCTCATGCAGCGTTTGGGGCTCATGCTGCGTTCCAGGACAGGGATATTCAATGTCCAGATTCAAGTAAATGATGGATCAATTTTCTTACTGCCTTCTGGGCACTTTTTTAATTTGTGGTGATGCAGGTTTAAGGGTTTCATGCTTGTGTACAGTCAGGGATAGTGAATGGGAGTGTTGTGTGACTTTTTTTCTGTTGGCTTTTATAGCCTAAGTGTTGTTTTGTGCCTAAGGGCTATGTCTTACACTGCAGTGGACAAAATACGACCTGAAAAACGAATTACTAAAAACGTTACATGAAACTGAGTTTTTCTGTCTATGCCGTCAAAAATAGCAGCTGAAAAAATGTTCCGTTTTTTGGTTTCGTTTTTCGTTTTTTGGAGCGTGGGTTTTTGAACCTGTTTTTTGAAGCGTCTTTGCTTCTGCTTTTTAATGTATGCACAAATTAAGCCATAGGTTTGTCAAGCTACACCCTACAGGTGATGTAAAATGTTAAGTAGGTCACTTCCTTTAAGATCCTGTAGCCATTGTGTGGACATTGTCCTTTGTGTGCTGCTGCTGCTGCGTGCTACTGCTTTATTAAATTTTGCACCAGATTCTTGCACCAAAATCCAACAATAACCACATTATCTTTCCAATTACAGAAGATAAACTGTATTAGCATCAAAATCTGTAAAGAAAAGGATCTTAGCGCAAACTCCCAAAAAACTAACTTATTGCCAGTTTTAAATTCTGTTTAAAAAAAAATTTTTTTTATTTTTTTTAGTGTCAGAAGCCGTGATCTGTTTATTAGCGCGCCTTAAAATTTTTGAAGATATTGAACTAAGCCCCCAAACCCGTCAAAATCGGATTCTGGCGCGAAATCCGTAAAAAATTTTTTATTTGCGTCAATAGCTAGATCACCTTATTAGCGCCAAGAAATCTGTTTAAGATACGGATTTTTGTCCACAAAACAAAAGCCATAAAAAATGGATTCTTGCGCCAAAAATCCGTAGGTATAAAAAAGTTTTTTTGGCGTCAGAGGCGAGATAACGCTTATTGGCGCTAATAAGCTGTAAAAAAAATATTTTTAGTGCCAAATACGTAAAAAAAAAAAACGTTATTTTTGGCGCCGCTAATCTAGTAAAAAAAACGTTATTGTATTTAGCGTTTCAGAAGCGAGGATAACGTTATTGGCGCTAAAATCTGTAAAAAACAAGTATTTTAGTGCCCAAAATAATGTAAAAAAAACGTATTTTTGCACCAAAATGCGTGTAAAAAACGTAGACTTTTTGGTCATCAGAAGCGAAGATAACGTTTTAGCGCCAAAAATCAGTATAAAAAAATTATCTTTTAGTGTCAAAAAAACGCTTATTTAAAAAACTTATTTTTGTCTGCAAAATCCGTAAAATATACTTATTTTTAGTGTTCAGAGGCGAAAAAATAACGTTTTTGGCGACTAAAATTGTAAAAAAATTATTTTAGTGCCCCAAAAAATGTATAAAAAAACCGGCATTTTTGCACCAAAATGCGATAAAAAACGTTATTTTTGGCGTCAGAAGCAGATAACGTTATTAGCGGCAAAATCAGTAAAAAAAAATTATTTTAGTATCAAAAAACGTAAAAAAATGTTATTTTTTACGCCCAAAATCCGTTTTAAAAAAACGGTATTTTTATTTCAGCGGTCAGCAGGCGAAATTGATTCGTTATTGGCGCTAAAATCTGTAAAAAATATTTTTTAGTCAGTGCCAAAAAACGTTAAAAAAACGTATTTTTAGCGCCAAAATCCGTAGAAAAATAAAGTATTTTTGCCGTCAGATGCGAGATAACGTTATTGCGCTTAAATCTGTTAAAAAAAATTAATTTAGTGCCAAAAAACGTAATAAAAAAACGGATTCTTGCGCCAAAATCCGGTAAAAAAACTTATTTTGCCATTCAGAAGCGATGGTAAACGTTATTAGTGCAAAATCAGTAATAAAAAATATTTTAGCGTCAAAAAAAACATAAAAAAAACGTATTTTTGCGCCCAAAATTGGGGGTCGGGGGGTTAAAAAACGTTTATTTTTGGAGTCAGATGCGAGAACGTTATTAGCGCAAAATCAGTTAAATAATTAATTTAGTGTGTCAACAAAAAATTAAAAAAACATATTTTTGCGCCAAAATCCGAAAAAAAAAACTTATTTTTGAGTTGTCAGAGCCGAGTAACGTTATTGGCGACCAAATATCTGTTAACAAAAATAATTTTAGTGCCACAAAACCGTTAAATTTAAAAAAACGGATTCTGCGGCAAAATCCGGGTTAATAAACGTTATTTTTGGCTAGTGTCAAGCGGCCGAAAGACAGCCGTCATTAGCGGCCAAAATCTGTAAAAAAAAAAATTTTTTTAGTGTCAAATAAACGTTAAAAAAAAATGATTTGGCGGGGCTAAATCCGGTAAAACGAATTTCTGGCGCCATAAATCCGTATAAAAACGTTATTTTCAATCATCAGTAGCAAGATAACTTTATAGTCACCAAAATTACTGTTTAGAAAAGGAAGTTAGTTTAGCATCCAAAATCTGTAAAAAAAACAGATTCTGACGGCCAAATCTGTAAATAACGTATTTTTAGCGGAAAAAAATATGATTGCGCAAAAATCGTTAGCGATCCAAAGCCTGATCATTTGATTACAAAAGGTACAAAAAGCAATCAGCAGACATGTATACAGATTTGTAATGATAACCTTTGTTACACCCAGTATTGGTGGGCTTGGGTCTCCTGGGAGGGTTTTCATTGAAAAATCGTGGCAAATACGCTTGCAAAAAAGAGGCCAAAAAAAAAAAAACGCGCCAAAAGACGTCCGCGTTTACATAAGACTACTTGTAGTAAATTTTCTAGCCCTGTTCTGGGTTTTTTAGATCATGTTGCAAAATACGACCAGTGAAAAAAACGAGCAGAAAAAAAGAAGCTCAGTTGTAGACAGCAGGACGTTTCTTAAAATAGAGTATATGGGCAGATGATTACAGTCGTTTTTCCAGCGTTTTTAGAAAAATGAAAAACGGTGAAAAAACGGACATTTTTCTGTGCAGTGTAAACATAGCCTTAGATGTTAGCACGTTTCCATTTGACTGTTGTGGATGTGTTAATTACTGCTTCTCCAGCCCTGTTTGGGTGTAAGAAATGATGGTGTTGTTGCTCTCCCATAGGGAATTAATGGTCTCGGAGATGTCGACTATCGACTATCGAAAACATTATCGATGGTCGGCGACTAGTCGACTATACGACACGATGTCGATAGCAACGTAATTGCTCAACACATTAAGTTGTCCTTTCTAATGTTTTTAAAATATCGAATTTATTGTGTGAAGATTGGACACATTCTTTTGGATTAATAAATGTGAAAGTTAAAAGTTTATTGGTTTACATAAAGGATCCAAGATTTAAAGGCCATGGTAGAGGACGTAATATGCAGAGGACTTGGATATAGGAATTAGATATACCCTTATTAATAACCCTACATTTTCTATATAATTCTTCAGTATGCTACACTACAGTACATCATTGGCATTCAAGGTTCCCTCAATGAACTGTAGCTCTCCACAGCCGGCAGCACTCATGCAGCCCTAACCCGTGACACTCCCACAGCCATGCCTGACTGTAGGCAAGACACACTTTTATTTGTATTTCTCACCTGATTGCCCCCCAAACACTCTTCACCCTTTTGACCCAAATAAGTTTCTCTTGGTCTCATCAACCCACAGGACATGGTTCCAGTATCATGCCTTAGTCTGCTTGTCTTCAGCAAACTGTTTGCAGGCTTTCTTGTGCATCATCTGTAGAAGAGGCTTCCTTCTGGGACGACAGCCATTTAAACCATGACTTTTGGATATGGGATGATCCCCGCTCTAAAACTAAATACCCCATTCAAACACAAGAGTATATGGCACCAAACCACATATCACATTTTGGTGTCAAGAATAGTTGTCTTACAGTTCTTGTTGTATTTGTCAATCATTTTAAGTACCAAAATACATGGAGAAGGAGTCAGGTGGAGTGCTAGACCCAAATGTGTGTGAAGCATTCCCAGCTGTCTTGTCATGCAGCTACCGGCCAGACTGCAATAAATGGGCGGCACGCTCTGGCTTGCATTATAGCAGAGCCAGTACACTTTAGGAGGCACCAATGGACCCTACTGAAGATCCTCACTCCTGATTAAACCACGCCCTGCCCCGCCCCTGGATGCAATTTCCATTTATATCCATCCTTAAGGCTGGGCCCACTGCCAAAAGCCTCAGCCTCTTCACACCATGAGGTTTAACATCTCTATTAGTTAAAATTAGGTCCACCATAAACTTGACCTGCAACTTCCACCTGACTCCTGCACGGCAACATTAAAAGCTGTGACAGGTTATAATGCCAAGATTCATATTTTCCATTTTCTCTTTTCTTTCTTTTTTTTTTTTTTTAATTTATTTATTTATTTTATTTATTTATTTTTTGACCAAGTAGCATATCCCAGACTCACTAGGAGTAATCCCTACAAGCCACTCAGGAGAGGAAAACCCCCTGTGGAGGAATCCTTTAGGGGAACCATGGCTCGAAGGATCGCCCTTCCCCTTGGGCTTTTAAACGGATATTGCCAACACAAGTACTCATCAGTATCTTAATAACTGTTTTTTTTTTTGTTTTTTTTAAACCAGGTATACAATAAAGTCAATATAAAAACAAATTACGAATAATACTTCATCATTGTACAGGCATCAAGCTAAACACAAGCTTCAGAGCATTCATTAAATTAGGGGCGGGTGGGAGGGGACATCTTTCCTTGCTTCTTGATCAGAAGGATAGAGGAAGAGGAGTGAAGACCAGACAGTTTTATCTATAGATAACCTTCACCATACTCTCACAGGTAAAACTCTTCCCACCAGCCACTCCTCCCTTCATATCACAAACCCCCCTGCTCATTAACTATAAATACACAGGCAGGAGCTTAAACCACCAATTGCAGGGATTACAAGATGCCCTCTCAAAACCTATCACTCTGCTCAAAGCTACTTACAATAAATATACTTGCAAACACTGAAACCATCCGCTTAAATACCTACAAGCCAAAACTCCCAGGACTATACGGGAGAGCTCTAGGTTCCCCCTTACCAAAGTCATGTCCCCTTCGCTTCAGGCTTCGGGGGGTTCTTATTTGATGCATGTTTATGGTGTATGGGGCTTGAAAACAGACAGGGTGACCCCCCGCCCTTTAAACTCTGCAGCATTGCATGGCAGGACTTAATAGGTCTATTTTGAAAAGACAATCTCTGGATATGACACTGAGCACATGCACACAACTTCTATGGCGAGGTCTGTTCTGACTTGTTAAATCGCTGTTTTGGCCATGGTGCTGATCATTTTCAGACGGTTGAAAAATTTTCTTAGGGTACTTTCACACAGAGCTTTTTTGATGCAGTTTTGGATGCTTTTTTTTGTGCAGAAATGTACAGCACCAAAAAAAACACGCATCCAAAAATGCACCCAAAAATGCACAAAAAGTGCAGCTGCGTTTTTTATGCAGAAAGGCACAACAATTAATGCTGTAGATTTCTGCACAAAAAACGCATCAAAAACGCACCAAAAATGCACACAAAAAAACACTTTGTGTGATAGCACCCTTATAGCCTTGGCCATCTTTATGTAGAGCAAAAATTATTTTTTCAGGTCCTTAGAAATTTCTTTGCTAAGACATTCCATGTTGTACTTCCAGTGACCAGTTTGAGAGAGAGTTACTGATAACACCAAATTTAACACATCTGCTCCCTATTCATACCTGAGACCTTTTTACACTAATGAGTCGCACGACAACATGGAGGGAAAATGGCAAATTGGGCAACAATTTGTCCATTTTCACTTAGGGTTGTACTCACTTTTGTTGACAGAAGTTCAGTTATTTTGAGAACACATCAAATTTACACTGTTATTCAAGCTGAACACTGACTACTTTACATTGTGTCATATCTTCAGTGTTATCCCATGAAAAGATACAATGCGATATGTACAAATATGTGAGGGGTGTACTCACGTCTGTGAGATACCGTAAGATATCCTCTAGCTCTGAAAGCAAGCAATATCAGAACAGCAATGCAATTGCTAAAATTATTTATTTACCTTAGTCTACATGTTTAAAACTAATCACTGTGGTGAGAATACCCCTTTAACACTAGGCCAAAATACAGTCCACCAAACACATATGGTGCCAACCACAGAAAACCTAAATAGCGCAAATTCTTAGTACTTCTCACAGGGCTTATTGCCAGCATTAGTTTCTAAATATAGGGACTCCAATTCCTGCAATGGTGCACTGCTACTACCCACATTACACTGATGACTCTGAGAGACAGTATTGTCAGAGTCACAGACAGTAACATAGCTGTTATTGCCTTTTAAAGTCCTAATATTGCCTGTTACATTACCCTAGTTACCTGATACTGGACCCTATACAGCACCAGCTGCATATTGCTTCATACTCCAACTTCTTTTCATTAGGAGAAGGTAATATGTTAGTGGTCAATTAGGATGCTTGAAGAGAGTTAGGGTATGTTCACACAGGCAAATTTCATCGCATATTTTGCGTTGTAATTGTGCTCTAATATGAGCAAGATGCGTGCCGAAATTACGGTAATCAATAGTTCTCATAGAGAACTATGGATTACGCCTCCTCTCCCCGGGCGTACAATATGATCGTATTGTACGCCCGGGGAGATAAGTGCTTACGCGCCGTGAGTAATGGTGGTCTGTGGGGCCAGTGGGCTGCCAGCCCCCACGTGTCGCAGGAGTATGCGCTGATCAGCACGACTTCCAAACACCCGGCGTAATTGCGGGGCGTACTTTACACCCCGCAATTACGCCATGTGAACATAGCCTTAGGGTATGTTCACATGGCTTAAATTGCCACGTATTGTGCTTTATGCGTGGCAAAATGCAGCAATTACAGTAATTTATAGCTTTCATAGAGAGCTATGGATTACGCGTCGTCTCACCGCGCGTACAATATGATCGTATTGTGCGCGCGGGGGGAGAATTGACATGTCAATTGTTAGCGTTGCTTATGCACCGCTGAAAATGCATGTGGATGGGACCGGCTGGGGTCCAACCCCCACGTGTTTTGGAGTTATGCGCATGGTTCCAAAACACGGCATACTGCGGCGCATACTATTCGCGCCGCAATAAGCCATGTGAACATACCCTTATGCTTACAAAAGAGCTCTGATTTTGAAACCTTGTGGCACAAAACAGTGGTAAATGGTTACTAAATTAACACACTGTTGGTCATCATTTTTCAAAGGAATTGCTGGAGAATAATTTTATCATAGTCTAAAATGGCCACTACTCCATTTGCATACAAGCTTTCTCACCCAGTCTAAAAACAATCCTGATTTACTCATATAGAAACAAAATTATAAGACTGACATTTAAACACTGTAAAACGCTAATACTGATTATCTGAAGGGGAACATCATCTATCTACAGCAGTCTAAAAATTCAGGCATTTTCCTTGAAAAAAAAACGCTCTTTCTTATAGTATGTAGATTCTGCTCACTGTGAGAGTGGGTGTAGGATAGTATTTATATTGTTATTGCCAGTTAGACAAGCTAAAGCGGCACACACATTAAATTGAATATACTAGAGAGTACAATAGCAATGAAAGTATCCTGCTAAATTGTGGGCGAGAACAGGTTTCCCAGAATAGAACAATTCTACCTACCACTGCTAGGCTGTATCTACACTAAAGTAAAATTCCATCCAAAAATAAAGAGAAAATATCAGCCCTTAATAAGAAGAGCACCTAAGTAAGATACAAATGTTGCAGTTTAACAGATTTACTGAATACCAACATTAGGTTTACACAGGCCTGTAAGGATAATTTACATGGCGGTGTATGCGCCACAATACGTCGGGTGTTTTAGAAGTACACGCTGGCCAGCGCATACTTCTAAAGTGCCGAGAGGGGCCACCCCATTCACTTCTATTATCAACAGCACGTAAACGCCAGGAACAAGTGAAATGTCACTTTTTTCTCCCAGTATACAATACGCGTGTATTGTACACCGGGGAAGAAGAGCGTAATTCATAGCTCTCTGTGAGAGCTATGAATTACCGTAATTGCGGGGTGCATTTCGGCGTATTGCAGCACACTTATGCGCCTAAATACACCCCGCAATTACGCCGGGTGAACAAACCCATAAATCAAAGTTGAGGATTTCAACTCTGTAGGAGTTCCCACCATAACGAGCTGCACCAGAATGCAGGCTATACAGCTAGTAATGGATAAAAGTCCTGCACATAGAGAAAATGTAGCCTTCCTTCACACAGTGAAGAAAATTCACTACAGGACACAAAGAATGAAGCAGCATATGCATCCTTACTAATAGTACTAGGAGCCTACCCTCTGCTACAGCCTGCCATGCTGCACACTACTCACCGGCCACCTTATAGGGAACTGCTATGAGCCTCTGTAAGTCATAGTGGCCACTTTGCTACTACTATTCACAGATCCTGGCATCCCTTGGATTGGAACATGCAAAATACATGCTAAGTAAACTCTCTTAGCAATAAAAATAATGGCCCCAATCCCAACAGGGCATTTATAGTTCCAGTCCAAGTATTAACAATAGAGGGTATTGTTTTTTTTTAAAGCTCTGCACAGGGGTTTCTCCTAAGTTACAAATTAATAGGAAGGTCACAATTAATAATTCTTTGCTCCTAACACTCAGAAATAGGTGGGGCTATTTTTTCAGACAATCTTTTAGCTGTACAAATTAATTTTAAATTTATGTGGTGACTAAAGACATAGTATGAGAAAGAAATGCACATAGATGAAGTTGCATCTCGTCTTCAACTCGTTGAGACAGGATAGCTTCAACAGCAGAGTCTGAGGCATCTACTTCAACAATATAAGATAATTCAGGACTTGGACGGACCAGTATGGGTACAGAAGTGAAAAGAGTCTTCAATTTGTCAAAAGCAACATGTGACTCTGGAGACTATGAAAATGCTTAAGTTTTCTTTGTTGAATAATTGATTCGTAAAATTATTTTAAAAAAACCTTTTATGAACCTTCTGTAGAAATGAGTAAACTTCATGAGGTTTATATATAGCTGATATATTTCAGATTTCTTGAAGTGAGACAATCCACCATGGCTTTGATTTTACTAGGCTCCATACTATTTTCTGGGGAAATGTTCCATCCAAGAAATTGAATCCTGGTTTGCTCAAATTAATATTTTTCAAGTTTTATATAAAGACAATAAAATATTATGTCATCAAGATACCATCAATTTGGTGTTATCACTCTCATACTGGTCATTAGAAGCTCAACATAGCACCTCATGCCATGAACTCTATGAGGATCTGTAAAAAACAATTGCTGTTGTACATAAAGATGGCATAGGCTATAAAAAGATTGCCAAACGTGAAATTGAACTGGATCGCAGTGGTCAAGACCATATAGCGGTTTAACAAGACAGATTCCATTTAAAACACGCCTAGCCTTGGTTGATCAAAAAAGTTGAGTGCATGTGCTCAGTGTTATATCCAGAGATTGTGTTTTCAAAATAGACATTTTGAGGATCAAGCTGTCAGTGCTCAGACCATACACTGCACACTGCATCAAATTGGTCTGCATGGCTGTAATCCCAGAAGGAAGCCTCTTCTAAAGATGATGCACAAGAAAGCCCGCAAACAGTTTGCTGAAGACAAGCAGACAAAGGACATGGATTACTGGAAACATGAACTGTGGTCTGATGACACCAAGAGAAAATTGCTTCAGATGGTGTCAAGTATGTGTGGCGGAGACAAGGAGAGGAGTACAAAGACAAGTGTGACTTTCCTACAGTCAAGCATGGTTGTGGGTATGTCATGTTTTTTTTGGCTGCATGAGTGCTGCCGGCTGTGGGAAGTTACAGTTCATTGAGGGAACCATGAATGCCAATATGTACTGTAACATACTGAAGCAGAGCATGATCCCCTTCCTTCAGAAACTGGACTGCAGGGCAGTATTCCAACACGATAACAACCCCAAATACATCTCCAAGACGACCACTGTTTTGCTAAAAAAAATTAAGATAAAGGCGCTGGACTGGCCAAGCATGTCTCCAGACCTAAACCTTATCGAGCATCTTCCTCAAACGGAAGATGGAGGAGCGCAAGGTCTCTAACATCCACTCGCTCTGTTATGTTGTCATGGAGGAGTGGAAGAGGTTTCCAGTGGTTGAAACCTGTGAAGCTCTAGTGAACTCCATGCACAATTAGGGCATGTCCCCACGGCAAGGGTTTTTGGCCAGTTTTTCAGGCGGTTTGCGGTTTTGCAGACTGCCTGAAAACCGGCCGAAAATGAGTACAACGGGCTCCCATGGAAAACTCGTGCAGCAGTCCCCACGGCACCGGTTTTCCGCCCGGCGGTTTTAGCGCCTGCGGGACGCCCGAAAACCATTGATCATGCACATTCTTCCATTTGCTCATCGCGGAGAAAAGCTGTCCCCCCCGTGGCAGTGTGCATGGCACACAAACCGGACAAATACTGGTCAGATAAACCAACCAGTATTTCTCCATTGCCGTGGGGATGCGCCCTTAAAGCAGTGCAGGAAAATAATGGTGGCAACAAAAAATATTGACACTTTGGACACAATTTGTCCATTTTCATTTAGGGGTGTACCCCTTTTGTTTTCAGGGTTTTGAAATTTGGTGTGCGGAGTTATTATTTAGGGGACACCAAATTTCATTGTTAAAAAGCTGTTTCACCTTACTACTTACATTTTTTAAAGTGTCTTCTTTTTTTTATTTATTGTGACATAGAGTGAGGTATCTTTTTTATCAATCGCTGCAAAAAGCAAAAAGGGTAAGGGAAAAAGTGTGAAAAAAGACCAAATTTTTCTGCCAAAAAATTTTAGACAAATCAACCCTGAATGATCCGAAATTATAAACTTGCTGTTTATTCCCGAATGCCCCCCTCCCCGGATGCCCAAAGTTTAAAATTGTTTAGTGCTCAAGACAGGCCCAAGGGAAGAAAAGCTGAAAACCCACCCCCAATGAAAAGGGCAGTCAGTATGTCACATAATGGTAAACCCCTTTTACATTTTTTAAATATTGTATTAATCTTTTCATTGGGGCAACATGAAATATATAAAGGAAAGGATTGGTAGTCAACCTAAGGGTGTACTCACTTTTGTTGACAGTGGTTTAGAAATTGATGGCTGTGCGTTGAGTTATTTTGAGGGCACACCAAATTTACATTGTTATACAAGCTGTACAACGACTACTTTACATTTTATCAAAGTGTCATATCTTTAGTGTTATTTATTGTGACACTAGAGTGAGGTCATCTTTATATCATTTCAAAAAATACACTCAACAAGTATTTTACATTAGTTAATAGATGTTATCATGTAACGACGTTTCGGCAATAAGCCTTTATCAAGCAAAACATCTGAAATAGTAATACAAAAAAAGCATATTAATATATGAGTGATGATAATAAAAGAATGTAAAAGAAAAAGAAAAAGAGAAAAAGACAAAAAGGAGAAAAAAGGAAGGAGACAAAAAAGAGAAGGAAGGTAAGAGAGGGAAAGATCAGATAGAAGAAAAGGTACAGGTAGATACCAAGGGATATGAATAGATGTAACAGAATAAAGGAGGATACAATGAAGGCTTACCTAAATGGCTGAGGAGAAGGTTGAGGATGATAGAATGATGATGAAACAAGGTAGTGACGCTAAATAAATAAAGGAGGAGGTCAGTGAGTATCATCACAAAAGGCACATGGTCAGGTACGAGTGCTAAATAGATATAGACTCACCTGTAAGTAAAGGTAAAGGTGAAACAGGAGTGGTAACTATAAATAGATGTGGCTGGATCTAAAGGAAAAAGGGAATAATATATAATAAGGTGCCTGGATAAAAGGCTGTCTAAGTATAGAGAGACAGGGGTAAGGAAATACCTGGACTGAGAGTCAGCAAGTAGATAGCAGGTATTAGCGGCTTCTGGAAGGAATAGGTAAAATGAATATAAACATTAAAGCATGGAAAAGCCGGAAAGGGAACTAAAACAGAAGAGGAGAAGACGTACCAGGAGAAATAGGGTATAGGACGTGACGTCCGGGGCCGTGGTGTAGAGCCGGTGACCTCCGGCACGCGGGACGGCATATAAATAAAAGGCAGTCGCCCCGCGCATTGAGCGCATGGTGTGGAAAAAACGGGAGATAGAAGTAAAAGGCAGAATAACAGGAGTATATAGAATAAAATGAATAAAAATTGGGAATATACGATGACAAAAGGCGCAGAGACAGCATATTGTGGAGAAACAGGTATAGGATAGATAAAATGATGGAATGAAGGGACTGTCACTAAAAGTGACAAAAGGATGGGAAGGAAAAATGAACAGAGGTGGAGCATGAAAGAAAGGGCAAGGGAAAAATGGAGGTAGGGTAACAGTAAGTGATATAAAAGAATACAGAAGGGTCAAATAAGCATTACCAATGATATATGGGCAGGTCATTTCTTCTGTGGATGAGAAACATAGTAAAATAAAGTGAAGTACAATCCAAGTAAAATACAGTAAATCATTAAATGGCGAAAAATGAGGTATTGTACCAAAGTAGTATGAGATCGAATTGAGAAGGGTAAAAAACATAATAAATATATTGGAGGTAATGCAAACATAAGGGATCATCACAAGCATATATCGTATTCACGATTAAGATCGTGTGGTTCAAGGGTATTAAGAGCGTTCTCGCTTAAGAAGGTTGGCAATACGGTCCCCGCCACAGCGTGGTAATGGGATTTGTTCGATAATCTGGAAGCGAAGTTGTGACGGTTGATTGTGTTCAACAAAATGTCCCGGAATAGGTAACAAAATTTCTTTACAGCGAATGGTGGACTTATGTTTTGAAATCCTATCTTTTGCCGCCTGGGTGGTTTGGCCTACGTAGGCTAATCCGCATGGACATTTAATCAGATATACAACATAATTGGAGAGACTGTAAAAAAAACCTCTTATAGGGAATTGACGACCAGTGAGAGGGTAAAGAAGCTGCCTTTCGTAACAGATGAGCATTGTGCACAGCTCAGGCATGAAAAAGTTCCACGTCTCGGGGTGCTAAGTGTAAGTTGGTGTGTTGTAGCTCGGAATGACCCAACGTCTGCCCTTACTAGTTTGTCGCGTAGGTTACGGTCCCTTTTGTGACACTGTAAGGGTGGATTCTGAAATTCTGGTATACCAGGAAAGGAACGGGATAGAATAGGCCAGTGTCTGCGGATAATGTGATGTACTTTAGGTACAAATGGGTGGTACTTGAGTATTAGTGGAAGTCGTTGAGTGTTATTATTGTCACTGTCAGGGCAGTCGGTCCTTGTAGTGGACAGTAAGGATTTAGTTTGTTCTAGAAGGTGTTTAGGATAACCCCTAGCTTCAAAGCGTGCTGTCATTTCTTGTAATCTGGTATGTCGGGTCTCGGGATCTTGGACAATATGTTGTATACGATTGAACTGTGACCGTGGAAGGGACTTCTTAGTGTTGGGAGCATGGTTATTTTGGTAATGTAGCAGACTGTTACGATCAGTTGGTTTCTTGTAGAGATCTGAGTGTAGGTCACCGTTGGCGTCGGAAGATATCGTGGTATAAAGGAAGTTGATACTATCAGCGTTGTGGTGTATTGTGAAGTGGAGGTCTGGAAGGACAGAATCAATGTAGAAATGGAATTCTAAGAGACTATCAAGGGGGCCAGTCCAGATGCAAAAAATGTCATCTATATAACATGACCATAGTCTAGCATATAGATGGAAGGAGGGATGAGTATAGACATATTCGTCTTCAAAAATGGCCATGAAGATGTTAGCGTAGGGTGGGGCCATATTACTGCCCATGGCTGTCCCTTTGCACTGGAGGTAAATTTGGTCACCAAAGAGAAAGAAGTTATTATGTAGGATCAGGGAGAGGACTTCGAGGCAGAATGTTTTAACCAATGGTGTAAAACCGTGTAGCTCAAGGAACTTATCCACAGCTCTAATGCCCGAGGCGTGGGATATAGAGGTATATAAGCTCGTCACATCCCATGTTACGAGGAAGTGAGGTACCAAGATTGGAGAGAGTGAATTTATTTTGGTCAAGAAATCGCCAGTATCCAGGATGAAGGAAGGTGTGGTACGTACCAGGGGTGTTAAAATCTTTTCCAGGAAGATAGCAAAAGGTGATAAGATGGAGTCGGTGGATGCTACGATCGGTCGGCCTGGAGGATTGATGGGGTCTTTATGGATTTTCGGTAGGATATAGAAAACGGGAATAATAGGGTGGTGATTGACAAGGAAATCAGCTGTGCGTGTATCAATGACATTGGATGCTGTGTATTGTAAGATTAGATCCTGGATTTTCTTGTTTATGGAGTTAGTGGGATTTCTGTCCAATGGTTTATATGTGTCATGATCAGATAACTGACGATTAATTTCGTTAAGGTACATATTTTTGTCCATTACCACAATGGCTCCGCCCTTATCAGCTTGCTTGATGATAATATCTGGTGATTTACATAGGTTGTGATTCTTCATTATGTTTGCATTACCTCCAATAAGTTTATTATGTTTTACCTCTTTCAATTCTATCCCATACTACTCTGGTATAATACCTCATTTTTCGCAATTTAATGATTTACTGTATTTTACTTGGATTGTACTTCACTTTATTTTACTTATGTTTCTCATCCACAGATGAAATGACCTGCCCATATATCATTGGTAATGCTTATTTGACACTTCTGTATTCTTTTATATCACTTACTGTTACCCTACCTCCATTTTTCCTTGCTCTTTCTTTCATGCTCCACTTCTGTTCATTTTTCCTTCCCATCCTTTTGTCACTTTTAGTGACAGTCCCTTCATTCCATCATTTTATCTATCCTATACCTGCTTCTCCACAATATGCTGTCTCTGCGCCTTTTGTCATCGTATATTCCGAATTTTTATTCATTTTATTCTATATACTCCTGTTATTCTGCCTTTTACTTCTATCTCCCGTTTTTTCCACACTGCGCATGCGCGGTTTTCCGACGTATGCGCCGTAGAGATGGGCGACTCTTTGCCCTCTTCCTGATTCCCTTCTCTCTATTGCGCAGCCGCGGCATGTTCCGCGCATGCGCGGACGCCTTTATATGGCGTCCCGCGCGCCGGAGGTCACCGGCTCTACACCACGACCCCGGACGTCACGTCCTAGACCTCATTGCTCCTGGTAAGTCTTCTCCTCTTCTGTTTTAGTTCCCCGTCCGGCCTTTCCATGCATTAATGTTTCTACTCATTTTACCTATTCCTTCCAGAAGCCGCTTATACCTGCTATCTACTTGCTGACTCTCAGTCCAGGTATTTCCTTACACCTGTCTCTCTATACATAGACAGCCTTTTATCCAGGCACCTTATTATATATTATTCCCTTATTCCTTTAGATTCAGCCACATCTATTTATAGTGACCACTCCTGTTTCACCTTTACCTTACTTACAGGTGAGTCTACATCCATATAGCACTCGTACCTGACCATGTGCCTTTTGTGATGATACTCACTCACTTCCTCCTCTATTTATTTAGCGTCACTACCTTGTTTCATCATCATTCTATCATCCTCAACATTCTCCTCAGCCATTTAGATAAGCCTTCATTGTATCCTCCTTTATTCTGTTACATCTATTCATATCCCTTGGTATCTACCTGTACCTTTTCTTCTATCTGATCTTTCCCTCTCTTACCTTCCTTCTCTTTTTTGTCTCCTTCCTTTTTTCTCCTTTTTGTCTTTTTGTCTTTTTCTTTTACATTCTTTTATTATCATCACTCATATATTAATATGCTTTTTTTGTATTACTATTTCAGATGTTTTGCTTGATAAAGGCTTATTGCCGAAACGTCGCTACATTATAACATCTATTAACTAATGTAAAATACTTGTTGAGTGTATTTTTTGAAATGATATAAAGATGACCTCACTCTAGTGTCACAATAAATACCTCTTGCATTATAAAATCCAATCGGTGTGCAGTGGATATTTCTTACTAGTTTACTGGACGAAGGTCCTTCTCCATTTTGCACCCTCCTGGCCCATATTACCCCTTAGGTGTGCACTACCAATCCTTTCCATAATATATCTTCAGTGTTGTCCAATGAAAAGATATAATACAATATTTACAGAAATGTGAAGGGTGTACTCACTTATTTGACATACTGTACGTGTCTCATTCATTGGTGGTCGGGTTTCAGCTTTTCTTACCTTGGCCATGTCTCTGAGCACTAAACATCGTGTACTTCAGGGCCCTCCAGAGAGGTGGCAGTTCTGGAATATGACAGCAATGTATTATAATGGTTCTGGATCACTTCATGGTTGATTTGTCTCAAATCTTTGGCAGTTAATTTGTGTCTTTTTTTCACACCATGTTTCCTGTAGCCTTTTTGACTTTTTGCAGCGATTGGTTTTGTGGTTTTGTTATCATACCCCAAAATCGAAGCAATTTCAAGTGCTGCATCTCTTTAAAAGACAAATTTTGACTTTACAGAGTCAATTAAATCCCTATTTTGTTTGAGAGAAAAAAGATGGCTAGTTATTATGCTTACCTTGATATTGGGTGTTGATTTCCTTGGGCCAGACCCTCCCTCATTACACAAATACAAAACCTGATATGTTTCAATCCAATAAGCATTCAAGTTTATACAGCTTGGAGTTGGAAAATATGCATATAAATGATGAGATGGTCATAATGCTTACTTGCCTAATAATTGTGCATACAGTGTGGAAACGAAAGAGACAACAGAGCACCCACCAAATTTATACTTATATGCAAGCTGTACACTGACTTCTTTGCATTGTATCAAAGTGTCAAAACTTTAGTGTTGACCCATGAAAAGATTTAAAGAAATTTTCACACTACAGACTTTCGCAGGCATCGTCACATTTTGTCTCTCTTACTGCTTCAAATTCCGAGGCAGGTCTCTCCTCCCAGTAGGCGTGACTTCCCGCATTGAAGACTGGGGACATTACACCCCCTCCCTGCTCCCTCCTGAGTCATCATCATCATTCTTTGTCATCAGTGGGAGAGGATGTCCCAGCTCTGCAGACCTCCTGCCCTGGTCAGTTCTCATGCCTGAACAGCTGCCACCTCCCTTCCAGGCTCCAATATGTGTAAACAGAACAGCTGTATTGGTGTAAACATTTACATATACAGCCCCCTAATACTACAGAAAGTGACATCTTGTCATTATGTCTAGCACAGTATATTACATGTGTGTTATATGGGTGGGGGGAGTAGAGTGCATTATATGTGTGTTATATGGGTGGAGGGAACAGACTGAACTATATGTGTGTTATATGGGTGGAGGAAGCAGAGTTTATTATATGAGTGATATAAGGGTGGTGTGAGCAGAGTGTATTATATGTGTGTCATATTGGTGGGGGAAGCAGAGTGTATTATTTTTGTGTGTGTATGGGTGGCGGGAGCAGAGTGTATTATATGTGTGTGCTATATGAGTAGAAGGAGCAGAGTGTATTATATGTGTGTTTATGGGTGGGGGGAGCAGAGTGTATTATATGTGTGTTATATGGGTGGGGGGAGCAGAGTGTTTTATGTGTGTTATATGAGTGAAGAGAGCAGACTGTATTATATGTGTGTTATATGGGTGGGGGGAGCAGAGTGTATTATGTCTGTTGTATGAGTGAAGATGCCAGGCTGTATTATATGTGTGTTATATGGGTGGGAGAGCAGAGTGTATTATATGTGTGTTATATGGGTGGAGGAAGCACAGTATATTATATGCATGTTATATGGGTACGGGGATCAGATTGTATTATATGTGTGTTATATGGGTGGGGGGAGCAGAGTGTATTATATGTGTGTTATATGGGTGGAGGGACCAGAGTGTATTATATGTGTGTTATATGGGTTGGGGGAGCAAAGTGCATTACATATGTGTTATATGGGTTTGGGGAGCAAAGTGTATTATATGTGTGCTATATGGGTGGGGGAGCAGAGTTTATTACATGTGTGCTATATGGGTGGGGGGGGAGCAGAGTGTATTATATGTGTGTTATATGAGTGGCGGGAACGGAGTGTATTATATGTGTGTTGTATGGGTGGGGGAGCAGAGTGCATTATATGTGTGTTATATGGGGGGGGGAGCAGAGTGTATTATATGTGTGTTATATGGGTGCAGGAGCAGATTGCTTTACATATGTGTTATATGGGTGGGTGGAGCAGAGTGTATATGTGTGTTATATGAGTGGAGGGAACAGAGTATATTATATGTGTGTTATATGGGTGGGGGGAGCAGAGTGTATTATATGTGTGTTGTATGGGTGGGGGGGAGCAGAGTGTATTATATGTGTGTTATATGGGTGGGGGGAGAAGAGTGTATTATATGTGTGTTATATGGGTGGGGGGAGAAGAGTGTATTACACGGGTGTTATATGGGTTGGGGAGCAGAGTGTATTATATGTATGTTATATGGGTGGGGGGGAGAAGTGTGTATTATATGGATGAGGGGATGGGAGCTCTGCATTTCGCCGGAGATCCCTGGCCAGCTTCCTCAGGCTAGCGTGCACAATGCTCTTTTGCAGGTGTTTTTATCGGAAAACAGAGGGGAGGTGGAGGTTACAATGGTCTGGAAGAAAGATAATTCAGGGGTTTGGTATCACCCAGGTTTCCTGGATGTTGGATTGCCTGTTCAGCATCCCAGAGAGCTGGGACATGCTGCCTGAACCTAAACCATTACAGTTACATGGCTGTGTAGATGGGAAAATGAAAAATAAAAATACTTTGGCCAAAAATAGATATAGTGTTGGGAATGGGCTAACGGGGTTTTTAATGGGTGCCCTATTGGTTAACACCCTTCTTTCCCAGTAACAAATATGACTGGGAACTGATTAAACAATTTGAATTTGAATTTAGGTGAATTTAAAGCTTGTGCTAGGAAAGGTTAGAAACTGCTAATGTTATATTCCTAATTTTGCAGATCTCCAGCTTTTCTAGTCTTCTGAAAGGCAAACTTGCTACAATGACACCATTATTACCTGGGAAAGCTGAGTGACAACCTCTGCAGGAACTGGCAGACCAATTAGTTGTTATGCAGCTTTTCAATGCCTCCTGTGTCCATAACTTCCTTAGATCACCTGTGAGCAATTAAAATTCACATCTTTCTGTTTAGCCAGTTTCTAGTCATATTTATCACTGGGAATTACACACATGCAGCCATGAGATAATGTACTTGTTGATGTTTATTAGGATTTGATGTCACCTTGCCTGCATGAGTGGGGGACAGAGGGGCTCTGGACCCCGAGGCAGTAACTGATAACCAGGATGTGAGGGTTCTCATCAGGAGCGGTCATTTATCACAGATTTGGGGCACAGATCAAGTGTAAAAGTGACCCTCTCACCCAGTGAACATCTCAGGGTTTCTCCTAAGGACTCTAGACAGCAGGCTTGCCTCTGCTGCTGGGGGAGGGGGGAATCAGTAGTATAGCAGAAGAGGAGGAATTCCTATCTCTCCCTGTGAATCAGCCTGGACTTCCTTTATGTGGCTACACTGCTCTAACAAGGTTTCCTGTCTAAGAAAACACCTTATTCCTCCCATGCTGGAGTCTGCTATCAGCTGCACTGTGTGTGGGCTCTGAACAGGACAGTGCTGTGCATGAAAGGGAGGAGAATTGCTCATCTCCCTGCTGTCTAGAACACACACTGCGCGGAGACAGGATGGGGCTGATCATAGACATAATTCAAGTCTCCAGCAGCTAGTGCCGCCCCCTGCAGCCATCTCCGTGCAGGAGGTTTTACTTACTGTCCCGGGGGAGCGGGAGGGGACCCCCATTTGCGGGATGCTCCCGCACAATCTTGGACAGTTGGTAAGTATGTGTTATATGCATGGGGGGAATAAATCTAGCATTGCCCACATTCTTCACGTCAGAGCTCTCCCTGTCCCAGTTTCACTTTCATTTTCACACAGCTCAGGAGGGAGTAAGCACAAAGAGGGCAGGCAGAAAATCACAGCACAGGAGGCGTGTCCCACACTGGGGGTGTGTCCCATGTAGGGGGGATTTGAACTAAATATCACACAGCCAATTACAGCAAAGGGGGCGTGACCCGACCACAGGCTTCAGATTTAACTCTAAACACTCACAGATTAGCTCATAGCTGCTATACTAAATGATATAGGTAATACAAATCAATTGCAAAAGTGTTTATTTTTACTGTCCCCATCATTAGATATGACATTTGTAGCGAGAAAACCCATTTAATAATTGCAAAAATGTCACTTTTGTTAGATACTGTGTATTTCTTGATGAAAGCGCTTCAACACATATTTTAAAAATAATAAAAGGTTGTATCTACATGCAGAAAAAAAGATAAAATGTCATTTACTCCATGCTGTGGCCCATAAATAGTCAATGTGTAACTAAGGACAGAAAGGGATGGCGTTTGGAAATACTCTCCAGCCTTTTGCCTGTGACCAATGCACTTCCATTAGTGGGGAAGTTCTGCACATCTTCTTACCAACCAGTAGCAAAAAGAATGGAGCTATCCAGGGCAAACAACCCTCTTTCAAAGATCCCCATAATAGCCACATGGTACGCCCCTAATATAAGGTAAAAAAAGATAAAATTTTTCCACAAAAGCATTCACTAATAAAGCTACACAGTAAAATGTTTCTACAAAGGTTACTAGAATCCATTAATAAGTGATAACCATCATTTTCTGCTGAAAGCTTCTTCAGTAAACAGGATTTTCAATGAACAGTACTTTGTTTTACTCAGACACTGTCTCCAAATGGAAGACGCGACTGCCTGCCCATATTTTTAACATAATGACAAAACATTCAGGAAGGACAGAAATGCTGTGCACATGCAAAATTATTATTACCACTACAAATTGCCTTTAAAACTTAATGCACTATAAGGCTATGTCTACAAGGCACTGGTTTACTGTCAGATTTTTTAACGGATTCAGTGTTTAGAATCCGCAAAAATTTGAGCTGTAGTCTACACAGCTCGGATTTTCTGAGGTCGAATTTCAAATCCGAAAAATTGGGTCAAGAAACTTAGAACATGTTCTATAATCCATTGTACTTCACTTGAAAACAGCAGATTATAATTAAATTGAATGGGATGTCCTAAATCCAAAAACTGCAGCAATAAAATGGGACAAAATCCGATACAAAAAAACAAAAGCCGAATGTAAAATACTGGTCGGATTCTGATTATAATCCAACATGTATTTTGTCCTTTGCTGTGTGGACATAGCCTAACAGTTTCAAAAGTGCTTATGTTTGGATGACAAAGAGAGGTTTTACATGGTAAGAAAAATATAGCTGCTCTTTTTCAAAAACTGTACCACACCCATCCATTGGTTGCTCGGGATTTTGCATTTCAGTCCTAACTACTCCAATTGTCCTGGCGTGCAATACCAGACAACACCAGGCTCATACTGGCCCACAGGAGAACAGGAGAAAGCCTCGGTGGGCCCCTGAGCATGGCAGACCTGGACCTTCTTTTACACTGCATATACATCCTTAGGAGAGGCAAAGAGGTATGTATAGTAGCTGTAAGATGTGCCCCCAGAATCAACTCCACTGGTGGCCATTGGCACCCCAGTCCGACACTGGACAACAGCAATTGTGCTACTTCAGAAAACAAGCAGTCATATTTTACTTATCATGGACAACCCCTTTAAGCATGATTTAAGAAGGATAAAGATTTGTTTATTTTCACTTTTCAACCATATAATCTTCAAATGAACAACTACAGTGTTCTACAAAGCTACCAACTCCTTTAAAGGGATTGTATCACCAAGTTTTACTACATGAAACCAGATAAAGATAAATATTCTTTTCTTATTAGCTGCTGTAGATTTTTTCGTTGTCTGTATATGATTATAGGAATAGCCATCTTACTTAAGCTGCTTTTAACAGAATTCTGATTTACACTTTAATGCAGTGGGGACCGCAGCACGGGTTTCCCATTCAGGTCCATTTTAAAAGTTGACACCCGATTTACAGACGGTTTTCAAAACCGAAAACCGTCTGTAAAACAAGGTGAAAACCTGTGCCGTGGGACAAGCCCTAAGTGTGGCCTTGTGGTTGTTTTAAAGCTTAAACATTTCTCTTAACTCTCCTTTTATCCACATCTTTCCCCACCCTTGGTTGAACTTAATGGACATTTGTCTTTGTCTAACTGTATTAACAATGTAACTATGTAAGTCAAAGTGTAGGAAGGTGGAAAGGGTAAGCTGTGACTTCTGTTGTTAATGGTATAAATGGTATTATCTGTAAATTTGTTGTCACCTTTCAGTGTAAACCTGTCTAAAAATAATGCAAAGATTGCTAAAATGTTCTCTCTTCCAGCTACATCTACATGACAAGTAGAATTTACTTGTCAGATTCTGCCATTGAAGACCATGTCATTTACCTGGTATTGCATGTGGATTTAGGGTCAATGTTTTTTACTTGTCGTCTACTGTGAGAAACGAGTCCCATTAATTTCTATGTGGTTTGGGACATGGATCCGCGTTAAAAATCACATGCAAATGTTTTACACAAGTTTTTTATCCATCTCAATTAAAATCAATAGTATGAATATGTTCTAAGTTTTTTACAGCAAAAAAAAACGCCAAAAATATGTGTTGTATGAACTACAATGTGTATTTTCTATTAACATCAATAGGAATGGTTTCCTTTCGGTTTCAGACAGGCATCTCAAGGCGGAATCAGTGTGAATTGTGTGCACAAAGCATCAGTAGTGAAAAGACAAAACATCACCAAAAATCTTTAAAATTCTGTATAACAAAAAAACAAGATATAAACAGTAAGTCACTTTCTGGTGACACATTCCCTTTGAAGGATTTGAACATTGTCAGCAGTTTCTCTGATTTGAGACCAGCATTCTTTGAACACAATACAGAGCCACAGCACTTCCTTCTCTCTCTCTGACAGAACTGGGATATCACAGTATTACACAAGTAATGCCTAGAAAGCCAGAGTTGGCCCAGACAAAATCAAGTTTTACTAGAGATCTTGGAATCCTGGAGATGTGCTGTTAAGTTTGTAGTCTGCTAGCTTATATATTAAAGGGATTGTGTGCAGGACTGGGACAAGGTATTCAGCCTACTTCATACCTCTTTGCGCCCACTTCTTGCCTTAGATAAAGGGGATCCCTAGGCCATCACCTACCTTTGCCTACCCATCGTCCCATCCCTGGTTGTGTGTGATGAGATAACCTATTAAAGAAGTTGTTTGATTCAAATAAAACTAAATAGTAAGCTGTCCGTGCCAAACAAATGAAAAAAAAAATCATAGAATCACCTTTCTTTGCTCCTCCATTCCAGCGTTGTCTCTCTTTGGTCTTCTGTTTAGCTTCCCTTTGCTTCCGAATGAGCTGTAGTGGTCATGCTCCTCTGCATACATCACCGTTTGGAGCCATTCACTACCGAACAATGATGTGAGTGAAATGGTACGTGACCTCTGCATCAGTGGATGCAGCAATGATGACCCATTTGGCTATAGTCATTAGTTACTATTAGAGATGGGCGAATCGATTCTAACGAAGTGGAATTCGTTTAGATTTCAGGAAAACTTTGGTTTGAAAGAAGTCGAAATTTGGGGGTACTTCGGGTGAACGAAAGTGTGCTTTGTTTTATAAAATGGCTGCGAGAATGGCGCTACATGGGG